>CAXITT010000259.1:144816-175859 GCA_964033795.1 Lymnaea stagnalis | reverse complement strand
AAAGGGAACTCTGATGACTAAAGGGGCCAAAGGGAACTCTGATGACTAAAGGGGCCAAAGGGAACTCTGATTACTAAAGGGGCCAAATGGAACTCTGAATACTAAAGGGGCCAAAGGGAACTCTGATGACTAAAGGGGCCAAAGGGAACTCTGATTACTAAAGGGGCCAAAGGGAACTCTGATTACTAAAGGTGCCAAAGGGAACTCTGATTACTAAAGGGGCCAAAGGGAACTCTGATGACTAAAGGAGCCAAAGGGAACTCTGATTGATTACTAAAGGGGCCAAAGGGAACTCTGATTACAAAAGGGGCCAAGGTCGTGATTTTGACAATAATCAAGGGGGAAAAAAATAATTTCAAATATTCTATTTGTTGTTACACTCTAAAACTTAAAACTATTTCTAACCCAAGAACTGTCATGACGACAGAGCATCATGTCTATCTCAAAAACAGCGCGAATCCCCTCTGGATAAATAGGAGCCATATTGATCGATACACTGATCGTGGGCCCTTAAGATACACGGTATAGAAGAAGAATCTCGTACACTAACCCCCCCCCCACCCAACCTCCAGCCCTACTTTAAAAAAAAAGCTCCTTATAATAAAAAAAAACAAGTAAAAAATCTCAAGCTTTGTATAACGTTGTTTATATTTCGAATGACCCACAAATGTAGGAACGGAAGGTTGACAGGGTTGGGGGGGGGGGGGGGGGACATTTTTTGGCTTTGCCATTTTCGGTCCTCATTGACGACTCGGGGGGGTTTTTTTTGTTTTTTTTTTTTTGTTTTTTTTTAAAAAAANCAGACATGTTGTCCTTCATTTGTGACATTCATTTTGATTGATCCTCATCATGCTCAGACATGTTGTCCTTCATTTGTGACATTCATTTTGATTGATCCTCATCATGCTCAGACATGTTGTCCTTCATTTGTGACATTCATTTTGATTGATCCTCATCATGCTCAGACATGTTGTCCTTCATTTGTGACATTCATTTTGATTGATCCTCATCATGCTCAGACATGTTGTCCTTCATTTGTGACATTCATTTTGATTGATCCTCATCATGCTCAGACATGTTGTCCTTCATTTGTGACATTCATTTTGATTGATCCTCATCATGCTCAGACATGTTGTCCTTCATTTGTGACATTCATTTTGATTGATCCTCATCATGCTCAGACATGTTGTCCTTCATTTGTGACATTCATTTTGATTGATCCTCATCATGCTCAGACATGTTGTCCTTCATTTGTGACATTCATTTTGATTGATCCTCATCATGCTCAGACATGTTGTCCTTCATTTGTGACATTCATTTTGATTGATCCTCATCATGCTCAGACATGTTGTCCTTCATTTGTGACATTCATTTTGATTGATCCTCATCATGCTCAGACATGTTGTCGTCATAGGCAAAGGGGATAAGTATTGGGGGGAACAAATCTTGGAGAATGGTATCCGTTCCCTCATTATTTTTGTATTCAATTTAAAAAAAGATGAAAATGTAGGGAACCCCTAGGCTTATTCAAATCATTCATTTGTCGACATTCATCATTATCATGCTGAGAAACTACTTACTAATTGAAATAATTGAAATATTGTTAAGTTTGATTGTCTTTTTTATTGCATAAGTGTTTCACGACATAATTTTTAATCTTTTACTGGGATATGTATCTTTCGGCTTCGGTGTTAGCCGATCGTCTCGTAAAGCTTTTGGTTTTGGGCTTCGGCCGAAAGTCACTTTCGGTTTCGGCCGAAAGCAGAAAATCTCAATCGGCCGGTCGGTATTGTACAAAACGGGATGTTATCAGCGGCACCAGATGATATTGGATCAGACAGCAATCAATACGCTAATTCCACCGGTGACCAGAAATTGATCGGTCTGACACCTGAGCTCTAGGATCCGCCGCCTACTCTGGACATTCGAAACTCATAGGATTGCGTCACCACATACGAGGTGGAAATGGAACCCCCCCCAAAAATGACGAAAAATAACTCATATAGGGCGCTCCATGGGCGTATGTGGTGGACAAAGGCGTGTGGACAAAGGTGTGTGGACAAAGGTGTGTGGACAAATCATCGTTTAAGAAATATTTGTTATTCCATAATAATTTTAGTCGGGTTTTCTGGCGTTCGGGAATTGAGTCGAGAGCTGGAACACAGCTTGAGTTTATATGGTAAGGAATCGAGAATTCTGCTCCGTTTTAAAACATGATCGGTTGCATAAAAATTTGAGGTATGCAAGTAAGAATTGTCAACTATGATATACTTATATTACTTTTTAAGAGCTGTGCGGTCCTAATGATTAACTGGGTTTGTGGGTTATTTGCATTGAAAGTTCTAGGGCTTATGGTGCTATGCAGTGCAATTTGATATGTCGTGGTGCAACGGCGAGGTCTTCTATGCCATAAACATGTATTTGCTGCAGTATTGTTTTGCTTTTGAGGGCCATGGGGTATCCTACACAAACATTGAACTTCCGCTGGCCAGCCAATAAAATATTTCTTGCAGCTTAAGAGCAGGATCTTTACAAACCCATCATGTTAACCGACCGTTGCGCATGCGCGGAGAGCTAACGCCCTCAAATAACATTCGGCTAAAGGGTATCGGGAGCCGTCCCGAGGGAGATCAGTGCAAATTAAAAAACAATAATCTAAATGGAAGGGGGAGGCAATTGTCGTAAAGACCGGGGTTAGTGAAAAGGGCAAGAGCGTCCGTACACTTCAGAGACGAGTTGAAATGAGGCAATGCAAGAGAAATCTTTAAGTCCCCGGAGTTGTGTAAATGATGGCCGGGCCTTTTTTTGGTGTTTGTGTCGCTGTAGTTTAAAAACACTTGATTGTCTTATGTTGTGTTGCTGTAGTTTAAAAACACTTGATTGTCTTATGTTATGATCTTGAATGCTTTGTGTTTCTTTAATGCTTGTGTTGATGTAGTTTAAAAACACTTGATTGTCTTATGTTATGATCTTGAATGCTTTGTGTTTCTTTAGTGCTTGTGTTGCTGTAGTTTAAAAACACTTGATTGTCTTATGTTATGATCTTGAATGCTTTGTTTTTTCTTTAGTGCTTGTGTCGCTGTAGTTTAAAAACACTTGATTGTCTTATGTTATGATCTTGAATGCTTTGTGTTTCCTTTAGTGCTTGTGTCGCTGTAGTTTAAAAACACTTGATTGTCTTATGTTATGATCTTGAATGCTTTGTGTTTTCTTTAGTCCTTGTGTCGCTGTAGTTTAAAAACACTTGATTGTCTTATGTTATGATCTTGAATGCTTTGTGTTTTCTTTAGTGTTTGTGTTGCTGTAGTTTAAAAACACTTGATTGTCTTATGTTATGATCTTGAATGCTTTGTGTTTCCTTTAGTGTTTGTGTCGCTGTAGTTTAAAAACACTTGATTGTCTTATGTTATGATCTTGAATGCTTTGTGTTTTCTTTAGTGTTTGTGTTGCTGTAGTTTAAAAACATTTGATTGTCCTAAGTTGGGTTGCTGACTGTGTTGCGTTCTTTGGAGTTACAATTAATGTTTTTTTTTTTTTTTTAAACACTTGATTATTTTATGTTGTGATGCCGAATATGTTGTTTTTCTTTTGGTTTTTATGTTAATATAGTTCAAAAACACTTGATTGTCTTATGTTTTTATTTTAAAATGTTTTTTGTTTCTTTTTTTTTTTTTTTTTTGTTTTGTTTTTTTTTTAATTTTTTTGTTTTTTTTTTTTTTTTTTTTTTTTTTTTTTTTTTTTTTTTTGTTGTTTGTGTTGTGTTTTTTGGAGTTACTATTAATGTTTTTTTTTTTTTTTTAAACACTTGATTATTTTATGTTGTGATGCCGAATATGTTGTTTTTCTTTTGGTGTTTATGTTAATATAGTTCAAAAACACTTGATTGTCTTATGTTGTTAATTTCAAATGTTTTGTGTTTCCTTTGGAGTGATATAGAAATTATAATTTTTTTTAGCCAGTTCGTTTTTTACACAGTAACATTCTTCGTCTGATATTAAATTTTATTATAATGTAAGGTCTAAATGACCACACAAAAAAAACAACAAACAAACATGTTTTTTCTTAGAAGACTTGTTTTGTAAGAGAAAGATTTATATTTATGCTGGCTGCTTTGGTGTTTTTGTGTTTGACGTGATGATGGCGTTGACTGATATTCTTTAAAAAATAAAAATTTGCCAGCGGTCAGAGCAAAGTGCTTTGGGGGAAAAAAAAAGGGGGGGGGGGCTTACTACCTAGACAAGCCCTTACAGGAATCTACATTGAAATAAACTATAGTATTCAACATATAACTGATTATCACCCTTTCCCCATGCACAACAGCAACAAAAAAAATAAATAAAATTGCGATAAAAATACATTTCAATTGATCCACACAGACATGGCCCACGGAAGGCAGACACATTTCTACATGTTGATCATACGAGCAGTAAACAAAAAAACACATAGAGATGGCAAAGTGTGAAATTACGGTAATACATTTATTATTAATGACCTGCACAACACGTGGTTGTTGTTGTGGCTGTTCTTGTTTTTTGTTTTTGCTTTTATTTTTTATTTTTATTTTTTTTTTTGCGAAAATTCTTCAGAATTTCTTTAACCTCAGTTCGTTAGCCATCCATTAAAGCAGTTGGACGCTGTTGGAAAGTGTGTGAATGTGGGATGGGGTAGGGATGTGGGGTGGGGTGGGGAAGTGGGGTGGGNCTGTTGGAAAGTGTGTGAATGTGGGATGGGGTAGGGATGTGGGGTGGGGTGGGGAAGTGGGGTGGGGTGGGGGTGGGGTGGTATGGGGTGTGGGTGGGGTGGTATGGGGTGTGGTTGGGGGAGTGTGGGTGGGGTGGGGTGGGGGTGTGGGGTTTAGACGTCCTTATCAATTTACGCTGGTGACCAATGGACGTATTGGGAGGATGTTGTCACTCAGGTCAAGTTCGTGGTTGTTGTCACTCAGGTCAAGTTTGAGGTCGTTGTCATTGATGGAACTAATGTGCTAAAAGCTGGTTTTGATCGAACTGATGTGATAAAAGCTGCTAATGATGGAAATGATGTGCTAAAAGCTGCTAATGTTAAGATTCGAGCTCATATATTTGCTGTCTGAGATTCACAGATGATAACTTGGAATCGGATTCGTCTTGACGGAGTCGTGTGTCAGGATGTTGAACTTTGACGAACCAAATCGTTTGTAACGCCTTTTTTTTTTTACCAACGCTGAAGTTTTCCCAATCTGAAGTTTTCCCAATCTGAAGTTTTCCCAATCTGAAGTTTTCCCAATCTGGAGTTTTCCCAATCTGAAGTTTTCCCAGTCTGAAGTTTTCCCAATCTGAAGTTTTCCCAATCTGAAGTTTTCCCAATCTGAAGTTTTCCCAATCTGAAGTTTTCCCAATCTGAAGTTTTCCCAGTCTGAAGTTTTCCCAATCTGAAGTTTTCCCAATCTGAAGTTTTCCCAGTCTGAACTTTTCCCAATCTGAAGTTTTCCCAATCTGAAGTTTTCCCAATCTGAAGTTTTCCCAATCTGAAGTTTTCCCAATCTGAAGTTTTCCCAGTCTGAAGTTTTCCCAATCTGAAGTTTTCCCAATCTGAAGTTTTCCCAATCTGAAGGTTTCGCACTTTGAAGCTTCGGTTTTAAGACTGGTGTACAGTGATACGGTTTCATGGACGGTATCACAATTGTAAATGGGCTAATGTGACCGTTACCCAGAATGTCCACATATAGTCCCATCATTGCACCATTATTAGGTTCGGAACCATCGCACACCATCCAGAGATGGTTGAGACCCCCCACCCCACATCACATGTACATATGAATTTAATGTGGTCACCACCACGACCATCCAATGACTAGTGGTTCCATTTGTACACGTGAACCAAAGTTGGTCACCGCCACGAATGTCCACAGATGTACGGCACCATCATAAACCAACACTTTGTAAGAGGGAATGACACTTTAGGGAATAGGGAAGTGAGAGGCAAATGGAAATGGAGGGTCAGGGAGAGGTTTTTTGTGGGATTTTTTTTTTTTTTTTTTAGGGTGGGATGGGGATCCATAATGGACATTGGGGACTGCAATGAAAACACTTTGGGAAATTGTTTGAAAGTGTTGGCCTTACTTGATCACGTGGGTAAAATATCGTTGTTATATCGACAGCTGCTGGGAATAATTTGTGTTACCCAGAACTGGTTATACTCCCGGCTAAGAACGGTTGTACTTTGATGTACTCTTTTATTGACGAATTTTAACACCAGTACAAACATGATAGATTGTCAAAGTCTGGACCATTGTACTCGTTTCCCTGACGGGCACAACACCGTGGCAGAACAACACGGCGCAGCGCACGCAGCACGACTGGTCTGTTGTTCACACCACGTCCGATGCCACGCTGACAATCCACGATCTACTACTCCTAGAGCTTGGCCACACACCCTTCTAGCTCCAATCATTGGATTTTAATAGGATCATCGCATCCGATTCTCCCCTCCCCCCCCCCCCCCCCCCATCAACCACAACATAATAGATGCACACAGTTTAATGACTGGTTACTGCCGCATAACTTTTAACCAATCATCTTCACTCGTGGTTGAGTCAAAATCATTGCCCCCGCTGTGTTTATACTAGCTGGTTGACCTGCTCTTTCTTAATAATAATCATTTCAAAGTTCAAACTAAAAAAAGAAAACTAGTTCAAGGACCCAGTACAAAGATTGTATACTCTTTGTTTCACTCATGATTAACTCGGTGAATCTAATGACTTTGTTGTAGATTATTTTGTGGTTTTAATACCTAGCCGAATACTGGTTTTTTTTTTTTATTATTATAGACGTGAGGCCATTTTTTTTTCCAACTCGCTGCTAATTAATTAGCGTATGTTTCCCACACACTTAAAACAATGGTTCACACTCTAAGGGATCGGTTCTCAACCTCTGGGTCGCCACCCATTTGGGGGTCAAACGATCCTTACACAGGGGTCGCTTGAGACCTAAGAAATTAAGAAGCAAAAAAAAATAAATAAAAAAAAAATAATAATAATAATTAGTACAAAATAAAAACACAACTAAAAAGAATTTGTTATTTAAAATTACTCTCTAACACCACCACCTCCAACTATAAAACATTACATAATTGTCAAGCACTCCAACCCGCTTTGCGTTATGAATGCTGACGGTCCCCAATCCTAGAAGAAATTGTCGGAAAATTAACAATGTACTAAACAAAGTGTACTCAATTTAGACATTGGAAGTTCATCAGTAACCGTGATCACGCAAATCCCGTGGGTTACTTTCCCCTGATGTACGGCCATCAAACCTAACAGACGGCTCATCAAACCTAACGGACGGCCATAAAACCTAACGGATGGCCATCATAGCTAACGGACGGCCATCTCACCTAACGGACGGCTCATCAAATCTAACGGACGGCCATCAAACCTAACAGACGGCTCATCAAACCTAACGGACGGCCATCAAACCTAACGGATGGCCATCGCACCTCACAGACGGCATCAAATCTAACGGACGACCATCACACCTAACGGACAGACATCAAATCTAACGGACGGCCATCAAATCTAACAGACGGCTCATCAAACCTAACGGACGGCCATCAAACCTAATGGACGGCCATCAAACCTAACAGACGGCCTTCAAATCTAACGGACGGCCATCACATCTAACGGACGGAAATCACATCTAACGGACGGCCTTTTAACATAACGGACGGCCATCACATTAACGGACGGCCATCAATTTCTAACGGACGGCCATCAAACCTAACGGACGGCCATCAATTTCTAACGGACGGCCATCAAACTTAACGGATGGCCATCACACCTAACAGATGGCCATCACATCTAACGGACGGCCATCACATCTAACGGACGGCCATCAAATCTAACGGACGGCCATCAAACCTAACGGACGGCCATCAAACCTAACGGATGGCCATCACACCTAACAGACGGCCATCACATCTAACGGACGGCCTTCTAACCTAACGGACGGCCATCACATTAACGGACGGCCATCACACCTAACGGACGGCCATCACATCTAACGGACGGCATTCTAACCTAACGGACGGCCATCACATTAACGGACGGCCATCAAATCTAACGGACGGCCATCACATCTAACGGACGGCCATCAAACCTAATGGACGGCCATCAAACCTAACGGACGGCTGATCAAATCTAACAGATGCCCATCAAATCTAACAGACGGCCATCAAATCTAACAGACGGCCATCAAATCTAACGGACGGCCATCAAACCTAACGGATGGCCATCAAACCTAACGGACGGCCATCAAACCTAACGGATGGCCATCAAACCTAACGGACGGCCATCAAACCTGACGGATGGCCATTAAACCTGACGGACGGCCATCAAACCTGACGGACGGCTCATCAAACCTGACAGACGGCCATCACACCTGACGGACGGCCATCAAACCTGACGGACGGCTCATCAAACCTGAAAGACGGCCATCACACCTGACGGACGGCCATCAAACCTGACGGACGGCTCATCACTCAACTTGTGAAAGAGAGACGAAGATTTAACAAATAAACACACAGCTCTTTTTTTTTTCCTTATAAAGGACTTAACAAAATAAATAATGTTATCGATTAGTTTGTGCGTGTGTGCCGAAGAAATGGCGCGGGCTTATTGTAAGCAAACAGCAAGTGCATGGTCCCCCTGCAACCTACGGGATCAGCCATTGTAGCTCTATATATTTAATGATATTTTGATGAGATGGGCATCTTTCTTTAGTTTTTGCCTAAGTAGCATCTTTATCCGGCCGACGAGCCTTCTCCATGATGAATATATCATCCGAATCACCCAAATACCATCTATTACAAATGTTTCTTGCATTTCGAAAGCTTTAAGCTGTTCAATGCAAACAATCCATATTGTCTGCTTTTACTATGTAGACAGTTTCTGATCCTAGCTCTGGCAAACGATGTAAGAAGAGCTGTATTATTATTATTATTATTATTATTATTATTATTATTATTATTATTATTATGATTATTTGATGAAGTAAGTGCAGGGTGCTGCACCAAATGACCAATTACCCAAGAAGGAAATGTAAACTTGATATTTTCAGCGCATGCGCAAAGATTTCTGTTTGTGAATAAGAAAACAAGAAACATAACTCTGTAAACTTTGGAATGTTTTTTGTTGTTGTTTTTTTTAAAGGTAGAATAAATGCAACTGTACGTGTTATTTTAGAATGAAATACTGACGGGATCTGAATTTGTTTTGGTTTTTTTAATATATTCCGTTCAGGACTGTGGGCCAAAATGTCATGTTTTTTTTTTCTTCGGTTGTTTACGGAGAGGACTGTGTTCAGGTTGAAGCACTAAGATAAACACGGGGTAGAGAGTTTACATATCATCCCCCCCCCCTTTTTTTTTTAAATTAAAGCAATATAAATAAAATTACAATTACAATAATTGGATAGATCTAGACCAAACTGGGTACAAATAAACTTTAAAAATCACTGTTTTTGGCCAGGGACACTCATGTCTTTTTTTTTTTTCCTTTTACACGCTATATCTCTCACATTTTACAACCAAATTTAAATGGGAGATCTTTTACATTTTAACTTGACTTTGTTTTTTTTTTTTTTGGTTGTTTTAGGAGAGGACTGTGTTTAGGTTGAAGCACTAAGATAAACACGGGGTAGAGAATTTACATATTATCCCCCCCCCCTTTTTTTTTTAAATTAAAGCAATATAAATAAAATTACAATTACAATAATTGGATAGATCTAGACCAAACTGGGTACAAATAAACTTGAAAAATCACTGTTTTTGGCCAGGGACACTCATGTCTTTTTTTTTTTTCCTTTTACACGCTATATCTCTCACATTTTACAACCAAATTTAAATGGGAGATCTTTTACATTTTAACTTGACTATCTTCTCTCATGTATGAATTATGGGTCCTATTAAAGTGTTTATTAAAATGTCACCTTATAGAGCGGGTCCCGACCGGGGTCCTTATTGTAAATTTAAGGAAAAATTCGAGCGTTACGACATTATGATTAAGATCTCATAGTTTTGTAACAATGATTACATAAAATGGTCCTTTTTTTTTTTTACTAATTATTGAAGGTTTTAAACAAAAAAGTAAAGAGAATGTCCAACATGTTCTATCTTGTTACACGTACATATACAAAACATTTATGAAACCGTCAACGAGATCGAGAAGTTTGTGGACAATTTAGTTTAAACTTATTCTAGAACGTTCCATTTTGTATACGGTTTTAAGATTATATAAATGTCATTTCAGTGTGTCACCCGGTGCTGTAAATTCATGGTGTCAACCCCCCCCTCCCCCCCAACCCACTCTGACGTCCATGATGGATTTTTTCTTGAGCTAAAGAAAGCTAAATGTCTTCAAGAACTTTAACAAAGTTAAGGAGAGTTATTTTTACATAAAATTTAATTATTAAAAAATTATGTTCCTTTCCTGTTCTTCAAAGTTTCAAACCTGTCCATCACGTGATCATAACCAATACCCTTCACTGTATCACTTTCAATTGAGAGTAGAAAGACAGATTAGAAATCACTGACTGTCCCCTGGTGGACCGTATAAAGTATTTGGTAAGCCTTAGTTTTGAAAAGCTCCGCTCACATGAAGCCATAGACACACAGATGGTAAGAAACAGTTGAAGGCTTAGCGAGAGTGTTGGAAGAGATTCTAGGAAGTCCCATTCAGCTATGAATTTGAAAACATCAAACACTGACTAGTACATGAAGTTGTAAAAAAAAATCAATAGCAGCTGTCTTTAGGTGTCTTCTAAGCCTTGGTATTTCTCTTAAAAGTTCATATTTTCCTAACTCATCGTAAAAAGGGGTAAATTTTGGAAAGATCAATAACTCTTCTTCACTTGCTGAAAGTAGACCCTTGGACTGAACACCCCCAAACATATATGCCACGTCCATGATCGCTGATGATCTGATCTGGGGCTCAGAATGAAAGCGATCAATGCACTCATTGGTGTTCATTTCAATATTTCAACATCCCACCGCTGCACGTGTACCAACTGATGGAGAAAAGTTGTCGCTCTAGTAGCTGTTGCAGTCGGTGGACATCTTTATCGGTGCTCCCGGGGGATCTTGACATAAGTTAGGACACATGCCATTGATGACACATGCCCTTGATGACACATGCCCTTGATGATCCTTATCCAAATACCGAAGGATACTGCAATCATATAATCCACTCCTTATGGGTCGAGGGGCCCCAATTCACTTTTTGTGATATAAGCAATATAAATACCAATATAAATACCAAAATAAATACCAATATAAATACCAATATAAATACCCATATGAATAGCACTATAATTACCAATATAAATACCAATATAAATACCAATATAAATACCCATATGAATAGCACTATAAATACCAATATAAATACCCATATGAATAGCACTATAAATACCAATATAAATACCAATATAAATACCAATATAAATACCAATATAAATACCAATATAAATACCAATATAAAAACCAATATAAATACCAATATAAATACCAATATAAATACCAATATAAATACCAATATAAATACCAATATAAATACCCATATGAATAGCACTATAAATACCAATATAAATACCCATATGAATAGCACTATAAATGCCAATATAAATACCAATATAAATACCAATATAAATACCAATATAAATACCAATATAAATACCAATATAAATACCAATATAAAAACCAATATAAATACCAATATAAATACCAATATAAATACCAATATAAATACCAATATAAAAACCAATATAAATACCAATATAAATACCAATATAAATACCTATAGACTTGGACAACGCAGTAGTTTAGGTGTTAATCAATGGATGTAGGCGTATATCATATAGAAACTATTTAAACCACTTGTGATATGACAACCTTTAAAACATATAAATATTTAATATTAATTATTTTTTTTTTAAAAATTAGTTTGATGTCTAAATTGCCTCGCATGCATCACATGGACCATGAAACTCAGTTTTATAATACGACATCTTAATCCATTATGGGAAAATTTTAAAGAATGAAATAAAAATCTTAGTTTAGTTACCATGAAAATTGTATGTGCGTTTTGAATTTTTTTAGGTGTGACGTGACACGGGGAGGGGGGGGGAGGGGTAAAGAATTTGTGACAATTGGGACAGGGGGGGGGGTCTAAAAGGTCATTTTTAACGTGACGTAATTTACGATCGACCCCTAAGGTATACCAAGTGCTAATTATAGCCCGCCAAACATTGGCGGTAGCAATAGGTGAACTTCCCATCTACTAAAGTTACTTGACAAAAACGTGAACTCAAGCTACGCACATTTAAGAATTCCAATTTTGCTACACCCCTTCCCCCCCCTTCCCCGCACACTTGTTATTTCACGCCCCTGAACTATATTAATATTCTCATGTCCCAACCACTTTTAAACCGATTATTTTTTTTTACACAATACTTAAATTGAGACGATTTCATTTCCGAAAAGAAAATATTACGCACCAAACGGAATTGCGTTATCAAAAATAGATATATATCATTTAGCGTAGTTATCGGGAATTATAGTTTGCGCGCTAGTGACCTCATTATTTAACCACACTCTGGCGTGTCTATATATAGCCTGCGTTGTGGTGTTTGACCTTTGCTGACGAATTATATATATAGATACATTGGAAACGACACCAACACCTTAGGGACGGGGTTTACAGCCGAAACAAAGACAGTAAATTTTAATGCAGTCATTGGGTTTAAACCAGTGAGTGAAAGACTATGCTCCATAAGGATACAAGGAAATATATTTAACATCACGTTAATTTGCGCATACGCTCCAACGGAAGATGTAGATGACAGCATTAAGTAAACTTTTTTTTAATTCAACACTTGAATGAATATTTGATGAAGCATCGCGCGATTATGCCAAAATATTCCTTAGAGATTTCAACGCAAAAATCGTTAAAGCACCTGCTTATCGGAAAGGAAAGTCTGCATGGTGCGAGCAATGACAACGGAGCACGTCTAACAGACTTCGCGACAGGAAAAGAAATATATATCAGCAGCAAAAATATGTTAACACAAGCAAATACATGAAGCGACATGGATATCACTAGATGGCTTTAACCTGTAAACAAATAGATAACTTACTCATTGATCCGATGCACGACGCCAACATATTAGATGCATGAAGCTTTAGAGGGGCAGGCGTAGACTGGGACATAGATGTACGAAGCTTTAGGGGAAGACGTACACTAAGCCTGTCTACTTGTAAAAAATTAAACATAAATAAAGAATCTGTAACATCCGCACTAAACCAAATTAAAGATAAAAACGGTACGCTGGCCAGAAGTTAAGGAGAGACCCGAAATAGAGCCCAAAATTTACTAAGGCATATTAACTGATGATTAAACTCAACTAGAATTATCCAAAAGGCCAACAAAATCAGCATCAATGAATAGTTTGAAAAATGAACACTGTTCAATGTGTGACAGAGGTAACAGTAGGATTTCAACTGAGAGTGAAAAAAAAAATGGATGGCGTGACGCAGAATGCAAGGATCTTATGGAAGAAAGAAACAAGGTTCTGCTAATGATGCTGCAAAGGGAGACAAGAGGAACACGGCAAATATTTATGGGAACAAGAAGGGCGGCTACCAAACTTTGTAGAAAGAAAAAAAAAACAACTACTAGAGATATAGTAGACTTGGCAAAAGAAAGAGATGTGAAGGGAGTGTATCAGAATATAAAGAGATGTGAGGGGAGTGTATCTGAATATAAAGAGATGTGATGGGAGCGTATCTGAATATAAAGAGATGTGATGGGAGCGTATCTGAATATAAATAGATGTGAGGGGAGTGTATATGAATATAAAGAGATGTGAGGGGAGTGTATCTGAATATAAAGAGATGTGAGGGGGTGTATCTGAATATAAAGAGATGTGGGGGAGTGTATCTGAATATAAAGAGATGTGAGGGGAGTGTATCTGAATATAAAGAGATGTGAGGGGAGTGTATCTGAATATAAAGCAAGAAAGGAACGGCTTTCAAGAGAGATCACAACTGTCTGACAGTACGGATGGAGAGGAGATCACAGAGAACAGTAGGGTACTAGAGAGCAGTAGGGTACAATAGAGCAGTAGGGTAATAGAGAGATAGGCACCACCCTAGAGATGCTAAATGGCTCACATGGAGGAACCAATCGGAATTACGAGCTACCACAAGGAGGCCCGGAGCCTTGGCTCAGCCAACCAACACTGAATTAAACAAAATATGGGATCCTTAACATGAAAAATAAGAAAGCCCCATGAATAGATCCTATCACGGCAAAACTGATAGAAAGAGGTGGAAAACCAACTGCGTAGGCAAATACACGACCTCATATCCAGAATCTGGCAGGAGGAAGAAATTCCAAAAGATTGTGGTAATTCACAAGAAAGGATCTGGATTTCTCAAATTATAGAGTAATCTTTCTACTTTATGTAACTTATAAAATCCTCCCTAAACCATAAAAAAGCAAGAAAACTGGAAAGGTTGAGTGAAAAAATCCTAAGGGACTATCAATGTGGATACACGTATTTAAGGTTGAGTGAACAGATCCTAAGGGACTATCCATGTGGATACACGTATTTAAGGTTGAGTGAACAGATCCTAAGGGACTCTCAATGTGGATACACGTATTTAAGGTTGAGTGAACAGATCCTAAGGGACTATCAATGTGGATACACGTATTTAAGGTTGAGTGAACAGATCCTAAGGGACTATCCATGTGGATACACGTATTTAAGGTTGAGTGAACAGATCCTAAGGGACTATCCATGTGGATACACGTATTTAACGATGACTTACAAGAAGACATTGAACAAAGTTCACTAATTGTTATTAGTTCCATGGGTGATCATTTTGATCAGAGCACATTATCTCAAGTCTTAGAATCTGGACACAACCAACATCATTTCAGTCTTAGAATCTGGACACAACCAACCTCATTTCAGTCTTAGAATCTGGACACAACCAACCTCATTTCAGTCTTAGAATCTGGACACAACCAACATCATTTCGATCTTAGAATCTGGACACAACCAACCTCATTTCAGTCTTAGAATCTGGACACAACCAACATCATTTCGATCTTAGAATCTGGACACAACCAACATCATTTCAGTCTTAGAATCTGGACACAACCAACATCATTTCGATCTTAGAATCTGGACACAACCAACCTCATTTCAGTCTTAGAATCTGGACACAACCAACATCGTTTCGATCTTAGAATCTGGACACAACCAACCTCATTTCAGTCTTAGAATCTGGACACAACCATCCTCATTTTAGTCTTAGAATCTGGACACAACCAACTTCATATCAGTCTAGAATCTGGACACAACCAACCTCATTTCAGTCTTAGAATCTGGACACAATCAACCTCATTTCAGTCTTAGAATCTGGACACAACCAACCTCATTTCAGTCTTAGAATCTGGACACAACCGAACTAATTTCAGTGTTAGAATCTGGACACAACCGAACTAATTTCAGTCTTAGAATCTGGACACAACCGAACTAATTTCAGTCTTAGAATCTGGACACAACCAACCTCATTTCAGTCTTAGAATCTGGACACAACCAACCTCATTTCAGTCTTAGAATCCAAACACAACCAACCTCATTTCATTCTGCACGTGGATTAAGCAGGATTATATAGTTTTTTAGCAAATTGACCGACGGGACCTGGGGTCAGCTGTTTACATAAAGTTACAGTGGCCGAGTTGACCAAATAAGATTTGAGGGAAAATCTTGTCTCTTTACTACTATTACTAACTAACCAAAGGCAAAGTCTTGGACATTGTTCACTTATCTTAGATAATGCGAAGGAGATTCTTCTTTATATCTGAGAGACAGCGACGAAGAGAGAGAGAAAGAGATAGGGAGAGGGGGAAGAGAGAGAGAGAGAGGTTTACAGAGAGAAAGAGAGAAAGAGATAGAGAAAAGAGAGAGAGGGGAGAAAGTGAGATAAATATAGAGAGATAAAGAGAGAGAGAGAGAGAGAGAAAGAGGGAGAGAGATAAGAGTACAAGTAATAATACTTGCACAGTCAACAATGCTTCTAGGTTTGGAGTAAATAACAAAGTGTGAGCACCACGTGATCGAGCAAACAACCAATAGAAACTTGCGTTACACCGCAGCGCCATTGCCGCGTTCCCGGCAGAAAGGGGGAGATAATTTAATTATGATCGTGAGTTGAAGTGTCCCCGGGGGGCTGGACCACGTGACACATTTATTATGAGCAGCACCGCTTATTTTTACTTTGTTAAGACAGATCCCATAATAACTTCCGTGTCTGGGCCATTTCTCTTTGGAAACCCTCTATCGAAACAAGGGTCACCATGTTCAGCAGTGACGTCATATCGGTCACCATAATAGGGATTGGGGGGGGGGTTGAACCATTTCTGCTTGTGTTTTTATGATCGCCCCTTGGACTTAAGCCACAACTCCATTCCGGTACCCAACGTCCCACTTATGAATAATTCATCAGCACCTTCTTTGGAACGAGACGGCCGGGTACCCCCCATTCAATTTGCTTTTCTCTGTAGTCAAATAAAAAGCTGTTAACCCTTTATCCCAAGCAAATGTGTCCTGCCCCCCCCACACACACACACAACCACCCCTACGCGCATTTGTCTTCGTCATACATATTTCATGCGTGTTAACTTACTAAAATAAAACAGTCGATCTTAAGGAAGGTGATTGAGATGTAAGCCTTTCCCGGGGAAAATTTTTCCAGTGCGATGCGGGAATGGTTTGTGTACAAATCAATCGAGAACCTGTCATGCAACAATAGAATTTACGTGACAAAGGGCGTAGTGTTGGTGACATAGGGCTTAGTGTTGGTGACAAAGGGCGTAGTGTTGGTGACATAGGGCGTAGTGTTGGTGACATAGGGCGCAGTGTTGGTTACATAGGGCGCAGTGTTGGTTACATAGGGCGTAGTGTTGGTGACATAGGGCGTAGTGTTGGTGACATAGGGCGTAGAGTTGGTGACATAGGGCGTAGAGTTGGTGACATAGGGCGTAGTGTTGGTGACATAGAGCGTAGTGTTGGTGACATAGGGCGTAGTGTTGGTGACATAGGGCGCAGTGTTGGTGACATAGGGCGTAGTGTTGGAGACAGAGGCGTATTCAAAATTTATAAATCAACGTTAAGGGAGAAAATGGTGTCTTAAGATGCGTTTCTTCTGTTCTAGTTTTGGGGGTGGGGCGGGTGAGGGAGGGGGGTTTCCGTTGTCCTTGGAATTTTAAAAATACAAATCAAATTTGATTATAAGTTACTTATAAAATGTTTCCCTATAAAAAAATTTTTTTTTTAACGAAAGGTGAAGAAACGTTCCTAAAAGATATCGAAGTTATAAATGATGTATCGTATCTATCAGATCAACGCTACCTTGCTTTGTTAGTACCTGTGTCCCATTTTGCTTGCGCGGCTAGTGTCCGCCGCTGGGGAAATTCGTACGCGTGTAATAAACTCTGCTTAGTTAAGTCAAGCGACCACGAAAATGTTTCATTCCCTCCCCCCCCCACCCCCCTTTTTTTTTTACCCTTACAACGTTCCCGCTTGGTGGATGGGAAATAACATGAAATCATAAATATAGATATTTGAGCAACTGAATCTTTAAACTCGGTTTTATCAAAACAGTCAACTTGTACTGAATAAATGTCTGTTAACTCTTGGAAAATTTAAAGAAATAACCAACAATTTTTTTCCTTGGGAAAAGGGGGGGGGGGGCTTTTGATGGCATTGGTCGCTACAGTTAAGTTGATATTTATTTCAAGCACTATTTTATGATCGATACATTGATTTGTTTGAACTGATGTTTACTTTTAAATCCTACGCACGATAAATGTATACTGGGGTAAGGTTGAGCTGTTGTATCCTACCACATCAATGTTTGTTGGGTTGTGTAGAGGTTTAGTTTATTTTCACCTTTTGTGATGAAGGGGGAATAATGTTAATAATTCAGGCATTTAAAAAAAACAGGGTTATTTCCCCTCATTGTGTCGATACTGGAAAAAAAAGATCCGGAGACTTGTAAATACAGTCGAACACGTTTTATCTCGACCTCGGTTAACTCGCCAACCGTGTTATATCGACTTTTTTTTAAGTGGAATCGCCAAATTATCTATTTGTCTCGGCATTTTCTTATCGGTTATGTCGATTCTTTCATTTTAACCCTGATTTGCCACCTAACCTCAGTTATCTCGATCCGCATGACCAATCACCCGCTTTTGAAATCCGCAAGAAGAAAGAGCAAACAACAAATAAAAAGGTTTTTCATAATTAAAAAAATAATGATTTATTTCTCAAAATACAGGACTAGTGTTTTATAATGAACCTAAAAGTAATGAACATAAAAATGTTTAAATTCGAGGTTTAAAAACCCGGTAAAGTCCATATTATAAATGATTATAATTTGCCGCGTGCAAAATGTTGTCGTGGCAGCCATTCACGGTCACTTGCATAATGGCTATGCCGTGGTACTACGTCAGAGTTTCATTCATAAGAGTGTGCCGTGTGCAAAAGCTATTAAACCATTGGTCAGGGAAAGCTTTAATTAAATAGTCATGTGCCAAAGTTGAAAGTTCATATTAGTAGTCCCTAAATAGTATTTTAGTAATAAGGGGACGCGTTGTCTTATATAAACTATATAGCCATTGCGCAAGACACTATCAGCAGAATGAGGTCACACAATGTGGAGGCTTCATCCATAGTAGAAAATACCAAACGAACTCGCACTTGAAAAATTCGTAGCTCTAAAAGTACTCAAGTTAACAAGTTGATTCTTTGTAACATTTTTTTCTATCTGAAATTCGCTCTAAACAACTGTAAAAAAAATTGTTTTTAAATATTTTTTTTTACTGAAGTACCTGCATTTATTGCACATAATGGATATGAAGAAATTTCTAGCTCATATTAATATATTGCCGCCATTATTGGTTTTCGGTTATCGAGATCATCGGTTATCTCGACGCTTTTTGGCCACCACGAGGCCGTGGACATAAGCGGGATCTACTGTATTTGGATGAATAAAATGGATAGTTATAATTTCATTGTGTCCACACACAAAAATTGCATAAAGCCCCGGACGTTAATAGAAACGATCTCCATAGCGACGTACAATGTTTAATTTAAAGCTCAATTCTCTTAACAACACTTGTGTTTCCCAAATTACCAAACTAAATGGCTTAAAAAGTTTTTTCACTTTATTGTTATTTATTTGTACAATTAACATAAAAACCATATAATTTGACATCATGTTCAAAGTAAAACATACGATGCATTTAATCACGACGGATGGTAAGGTTAGAGGATTTGTCTGGGTGGAAACAATGCTGCGATTACTAAAGCTGTGGGTTAAAGAACTGTCTCTGATTACTGATAACTTGAATTAGGGACCTTGACAGAGCCATGAAGTTCCTGAGGTTGGAGCCTGGGGGCTCCCTTCACAGCCCAATGTACTCTGAAGATAGGAGCTTTGTTGGAAATGTGTGATGGCTGAATTTAGGAGCTTTGTCCTTGCACTTTTTGCAGAGCCACACCCCCGTCACCCCACCCCCTTTTTGATAAGATTACTAATCTTTTTTTTTTTGTTTAGCCTCCCCGCCCCACTTTGAAAAGGCCCTTTTTAAAAAAAAAAATTCTGCATTTTAACTTCATTTTTGTTCGTGTGTTTCTGGCTGGGTGTCTAAATCTTCTAACGGCTAATTGACCATATTTCCCGTCAACCTATCGAGCTGAAACTTGGCACATAAACTCGTTTGCCAAGGACAAAGACATTCTTTCAAATTTTCAGCCCCACCCCCCAACCCTGAGAAATCAGTTTTTCCTGTTTTACAAGTGGAAGATGAAGGGAATATGATAGCACTGATTTCACGAAATAAAATTCCCCAAACAGAAGCTCAATGAGATTCTTAAACTAAAAATATCGCAAGTGCGTTTGGTGCGTAACATTTTTATTAATTATTTTATTATTATTATTTTTTTAATGAAATAGTTGAATTAAAAGCGGGTGGGGCATTAGACTATTAGTATAAAATAAAATAATTTTTAAAAATGCGAATAAGGATTTACACGTAAAACTTTTGGGTTTTAAGGGTTGTTTAATTCATTTAGCCTGACGCTGAGTTTCTGAATTTTCAGTGGACAGAATCTTTATTTAATATTCCGCACTGTGCCAATATTTCTCCTCCTTCTGAAAGTGCTCACTGTTTTATGTGTATCACGTCATCGCGTCCTGTTTCATTTTAACCAATCATAAAACCAAACCCCGGAAAAAAATTAAAAAAAAAAAAAAAAAAAAAATTTGGCAGTAAAAATTGTGTTTTATTAATTTTTTTTGTATGATCTTTATGCAGCTACTTACAATAAATATGCATACAAAAGATTTATGTTAAGAAAAACTTGACTGAAGTGATATTTAATATAAGGCATACCACAGTAACAAAGGCAGGGCAACAAAATAACTACTGGGTATTGTAAAATAACAAGGGTAAACACTAATTGGTTAATTTGAAAACTAAGATTTACAATAAAAACAAAACAATACATAATTAAACTACAACAGCAAAACCTTCTGGATATCTGCAAACAAAGGACAAAGGAAGCCACTTATTGGAACCACTTTAGTCATTTCATTTTCTTACTCAAGTTATTTCAGTTGTAATTTGTTTTGTAGCTCCAATTAAGTTTGAAAATATCAATAAGTATTCGTTTAAGAATATAAATTGGCATAGTCCATTTTAATGCAACTGTATTTGATTATATATAACTTGCTGCAAAGCAATTTCAATTTTAAATATCTTTGTATCAAAAATAGTTCTGTTTCTCATTCAGTGAATTATGCAAGGACCATAACTCCTTTGCTATGAATATTTTGAAAACATATTTACCCCCTCA
The DNA here is from genome assembly GCA_964033795.1 of Lymnaea stagnalis. Classification (NCBI taxonomy): domain Eukaryota; kingdom Metazoa; phylum Mollusca; class Gastropoda; family Lymnaeidae; genus Lymnaea; species Lymnaea stagnalis. The sequence continues at coordinate 154,893 of CAXITT010000259.1, read as the reverse complement.
TTTTTTAAATATTAAATTATATCTTCAAATTTGATTCTATAACCTCTTAATCTTACTCAAGATTTTATTAAACAAAAATGATTAATTATTCTCTTTATCTTTTTTACTTTTAGTTTCCCATTGATGATAAATGAGCATACTGATTCCAAGAGGCAGAGATGAAGCCATCTATAAAACAAAGCAGCAATTATTTATTTATTTTTTAAACAGCAGCAGAATAATAAAAACATTATCGTCTCTAATTGAAAAAAGTATATAATTACATGGCACTGCTGAATCACAAAAGATAATATTTTCTTTCACAACAATCAATAGTACATTTGATTATGATTGATCATATTTTAAAAATTATAATAACAACAAGAATAATTAAAGCAGAGATAATTAACATTATATTCTCTACTTAGCAACTTAATATAAAGTGATCTGAATGCACCACATTTCTGTAAAATTGTCTGTATATAGGCCTAATATAGCCACTTAATATTATAAAGGGATGTGACAACCATAAAGCTTTGTTTTTGTCCCTTAATTAAAGTTTAACTATTCTGTTTTTCTTTTTGTCTTATTAAAGTAAGTAATAATATATACATTAGCACAAATAAGTTACCATCAGATCTTGACTTCGAAAATGGTCCATAAAAATTCATTGAGCACACAATTTTATGTTTCTTTCAATACTTGATTTTTGTTAGAATACTATGATTTTTGGACCAAAAGATTATGATCCAAAAGGTAGTCAAGGATATATTTTGCATACATTTCATTTTATACTTAAATTAAAAATTATTAATATTTCTACAAAGTAAACTTGTTAAATCATGAGAAAATTTCTCATCATAGACATTGTTTAGATTAGTAGGTTTTAAAAAAAAATATGGCTTGAAAATTTAACTTAAAATGTGGAAGAGGGTAAGTGATTTTTTTTTTTATTATTAAAAATGTTTGCAAAAACACAAACATACTAACTGTTTGAGAAATAAAATCTGAGCATAAATAATGATATGCACAATGTATGCTGAAATAACAGGTTATGATTGACGTGTATATAAGTCCAAGAGCTTAAAATAAGCTAGATTAATTGTGGATGAAATGCCATGAGTGAAGATAGATTACAGTAGATTAAAGCAAAAAATTGATTTTACAACCTGGGTGTCTCCAGTAATTTCAAATGTTCATAAATACTCTCTCTGACTATACCAGGTCAATTGGTCACATGAAAATTGATTGTGTCCATTTAAATATCATCCAAAGACTTCAGCTCTATTATAGTTACCGGTACCTTTTTTTTTTTTGTCTTGTTATAACTAAAAAAATAAATAACGAATTGAAATTATAACTGAATTGAAGATGATGTTAAACAATTATCCTTCCATTTGATGGTTGGAATGGTTTAATATTATGGCACACTCTTTTACCCCATTCAACACTCCCTAGTGATAGTCAACTTAACTAACTTAGTTGTAAATTTTTTGTTTAAACAGTTATTTATGGGGGGGGGGGGGGGGGGGGCTAATTGCTATTAATCTTCAGTTGTTTTGTTGAACTGAGAGATCTGTAAATGAGACTTATGCTGTTTTTTTTCTCTGAATAGCTAAGGACTTTAAGATATATTTTTCAGTTAAATTAAGAAAAGGCTAAACGGCAACATGACATGGACGAAAAACATAGGAATAAGTTAAATGTGACCACTTAAAATTTTTTAATGTAAAGTTATTACTTTTTGAAATAATTAAGTTAATGTAAATTTTACAAATAAACTACTTGAAGTATTTGTTACAGACAAAACCAATTTTTCTCTTTCCAAATTAGCTACTGAGAAATAAAATGCTCATGATAATTACATAAAAATAAAACACTTCTGACAATTTCGTATATGTAATATACAGATTGGTTAATTTATACAATATGTTAGATGATGATAGGTAACATTCCTTTAGAGTGAGTGTCAACTAAAAGTAAAGCCAGAAGCTGATGCAAAAAAAAATTCATTTTTCATTTCTGTTATAAGTTTAGACGATGATTAATTGAACCAGGGATAACTAATCAGCAACAAAGAAGAATGTAGACTAATCTCATATAAAAAAACACAAGCAGACACGTCAGACTTTAAAATTGCGTATAAAGTAACTCTAATTGTGATGAAATTCCTATAAAAGCATTTGATTTTAGAATAATAATAATAATAGTAATAAAGTTCATTTCAAAAAGAATACTTCTGGCTTGTCTGTTAAGTAAATGACTGTGAGCATGCTGATTTCCCGTTCTGTCAAAAAATTATTTTAAAAATGTCGGACCCTTATCAAAAGTGAAAAGGATTTTTTTTTTTTTTTTCGCATTGCGTCAAGACAATTTTTTCAGAAACGAACATTTCTAAAATATTTATATATTTTGTGATGAGAATTTACACCCTTGACTGCTGTAATTTTTAACAAATTAAAAAAGCATAAAAAGAAATAATCAATAATGTGAAGCTTAAAATAAATGCGCAAACTAAAAACACCAATGTGATTTATTCCGCCACCTGTAAAAAGCCGTCAGCTGTCTTTGCTCATTGTTATATTATTCAAAAAATTTCTTTAAATAAAGGATAACATAAAACGTCAATAATATTTATTAAAAGTTTAACAAATTAATTAAACACTATGTTCATAAATCATCTAAATATAATTGTGATCCAACTACGACACTAAAACTAAATGGAAATGGCCAAAAAATGAACAGCACTTAAAGAGGCTTACAATTTATTGGCAGTAAAATCATAAAGAGCAATGTAAGAAAAGAAAAAAAAAAAGTTAATAATTTATAGAGCTACGTTATATTTTGTCCATGTCAATCCTACAAAGCTTTAGCAATTAAATTTATGTTTCTTTTTTTTTATTTTAGGCATTTTGATAAAAATAATCTAAAACATGAACCCTAGATATGGATATTGTCTTGTGGTACTGTTGTGAGTTTTGAGACCCCTGTGTTGAAATTCACAGATTGGAATTTCTTAAAATTCAAACTTGTATTCAAATGTCTTTTTAGTTTCTACGAGGATATTTTTTGCATTCTTTATTTTACAAAGATATCAAGAATGGTCATTTTTACTCACAACTGATGATATGTATATGATAATATTTCCACTGAACACCAGGTATATGGTACACAACACGTAAGATTAATCCAGATAGTTCACACGTTTGCATGCAATAAAAATTGCTATATAGTACACATATGTAAATACATTATATTTATAATATAAGAATATAACTATTATTACAATTGTTAATAATATCAGTTGTGTACAAAATACACATTCATTTATAATAAAAAGAATTAAAAAACATGTTTCTATATATATTTGAGTAATTTTGTTTACTTTATTTCATAGAAGTAAATGCACAAAAAGTGAGACAGATTTTCAGAATCATATTTGAGGATACTTGACGCACTAACATAAACCTTCCTGTCATGCAACCGTATGTGATGAGACAATACTTAGCTCATAGGCTTAGATAAATGATTTATTATTGCTCTGTAAATAATAATATGTTCATTCTGGGGTTCTCAGGTGTATCCATGGATTTTTTTCATTTTTGAGTCCATTAGCATTTACAATGCTGCTATAATTTTTTTACAGGTAGGGAGGGGCCTAAAAAAAATTTAAAATGAAAAAATTCCTTGACAGGCACTTAGTAGCAATAGAAATAAATTATTTTATAATCTCTAAGCCCTTCAATCCAAAATATATTCATTGTAAACTTTTTTTTGCACATCTCCAATTAGAAGAATCAGAGCATTACTTAATCTTATCAGATAAATAAAGCATTAACTTAGAATGTGTGAAAATAGCTAATTCAAAGTCATTGGTAAATTTGATTTATGCCTAACTAAATCCAAAACATAATTTCAAGTGACACACAGAATTTCAAGTGACACCAAGAATTTCAAGTGACACACAGAATTTCAAGTGACACACACACTTTCAAGTGACACACAAACGTTCAAGTGACACCAAGAATTTCAAGTGACACACAAAATTTCAAGTGACACACAAAATTTCAAGTGACACTAAATTTCAGGTGACACACAGAATTTCAAGTGACACACAAAATTTTTAAGCACACACAAATTTCAGGTGACACACAAAATTTCAAGTGACCTAGTCTGTCAATATGAACAATCTTTCATAAAGTCAAACTAAGTAGGATCTATACAGTAGACATTACAAGTGGAAACAACTCCAATTGCTTCTTACAAAATTAAACCTGTACAACATCAATTAATGAACTTACTCAAGTATCATGAACACTTCTAAGAAAATGGATCACATTTATCGCTACAAACAATTTTTAAAAATAAGTATATAATGATCACAGGGCTCGGGCTCATCAAACATTAACATGCATTCATAACAACAAACAACAACCTGTGCTTTTCTATTTTAAAAAAAAAAGATTTATTAACATATTAAAAAATATATAATTAATAACAACCTCCTTCATCCTGGAGATTTAAGTTTGGATTATTTGTGTAATTCACTACTGTCTTATAAATTCAACAAGTCATGCTCTCATTTGATGCTAAAAATATAGAAATTTACATGAACTTTTAGTCACGGACACGATCAATAAAACTCAACTCTATACTAATACGTGACACTCAAATCTATAAAACATAAACACTCAACTCATTAATACATGAAATATTTTGGTTTGCGTTCTTTAAAAATCACCATCTGAAGTATGGGTGGGTTTAGATCTGCATAAATTATTTGATAATTCACCCTGCTCTACACTAAATAAGATTTTATCCCTTTAAAGACTGTTTGTTCTAAAAATATTTAATTACAAAATGGGTTGTAGCCATGAGCATAAATTTACAAAGCACTTCCAATAGTATATGACATACAATTTTTCTTGTTGTCAGGGAGATAAAAGTTACATTCAATTGAAATAACACACAACGGTTTTAAAAATGTTGAGTTCAAAAAAAAAAAAAATATGTGTTCAAATAAGTTACCTCAATCAAGGATATGTTGAATAAACTGATATTTCTATAACTTGTCCAACAAATGTGAAGGGTGAATAGGTAGAAATTCACTTGCATAGCACATATTTAATTTATTTAATAAACCAATTCATTAAGAAATTTAAATGCTTATAACACTTCATTGAAGTTTTTGAGTTTATAGAGTTTTTGAAGAAAGTTTTTCATTTACGGTTTGTTCAATGAACAGTAACTCTTGTCTTTGGGTCTATCAAGTCCTGAAGTACTTGTAAAGTGAATGGTTTCCCCTTGTTCTGAAACTGCAACCAGTGAAATAATTCCCAAGGCATTTGTGTGATGCATTCTTGCATCCTTCAAGGCCCACAAAAACGTGATAAGTAGAATTTTCATAAGGCATCCTATACAACAGTGAATAGTGTCTACGCCATGTATATAAATATCAAAACTTCAATTAGAGCATAAGAAAGAAAAAAAAAAAAAAAAGGGATCACAAGTCGTGAAACATGTCAAATTCTACCACATTTCTTCATAGCTCTTCACGCAGAGCCTGTATGTATGGTAAACGCAGGCTTTATGTGGACAAATAAACGGACATGACAGGCCCCACTCATTTCATACACAGTGAAGAATACGTACGCACAGTTTACGCTACACCATTGCTATTGAGTTGGTTTTACTACAGCAGTGTGTTGTGCATAAGGTGGAAGCAGACTCCTTAACATTAACAGTGAACATAGTACTCTGTTGCCGCTTTGACAGTGTATGTCCTATTATAATATTGTCACTTTGACAGTGTATGTCTTATTATGATGTTGTCACTTTGACAGTATATGTTGTAGCATGTTGTAACTTAAGTCATCAGGATTTTCAGTGACTTTGTCCTTTCAATGAGGAAACTTTTTTTTTAAATAACAGATGTGCTGTTATTATTAACTGTGGTGGTTTGTTGTTTTTTTCAGTGAGTCTCAGCCCATTGCACATGCGTCATCGAGCAGTAAATATTCTAGAATTGCTTTTTTTTTTTCAGTGTCTCCCGCATTTTTATGAGCTCACTCATCCATGTCCTTCAACCCAGCCAACACATTGTCATACACGCTCATCTTCGATGATGACACCTGCTCGAATGTCATGGGACGTCGAGCAGAGGGGTACACCAGAGGCTGGGGCTCGGGGAGGTCATCATCCATGGTCATGTGACGTGAGGAAGATGAGGAGTGGGAGGTCTGGTATTGCATTTGTTGCTGTTGCTGTTGCTGCTGCTGCTGTTGTTGCGTGTAGTAGGGGTTGACGGCGCTCTGGCGTTGCATGGTCAAAGTGTTGACCTGGCGCGGCGCGTGCAGGTCAGACTGGGTCGATGGTGTCCGCTGGTGACGCTGGAACTGCATCTGCTGTTCGTGGTACGTCTGACCCTGCGACTGGCTTTGTTTCGGCGGCAGCATGGGCGTGCGCTCCACCGGGTTGTCATAGTCGAAGTCCTCCTCGGCGGTGTACTGCTGCTGGAACTGACCACCGGACTGGCCCTGGACGAAACTGCCCTGGTTTTGAACAAAGCCGCTTGAAATCTGACCTTGAACAAAGCCACCTTGACTCTGATCGTGAACAAAGCCACCTTGGCTCTGACCTTGAACAAAGCCACCTTGACCCTGACCTTGACCAAACCCACCTTGACCTTGAATGATGTATCCCCTCTGTAGCGGAGCATCGATGGTGACCGTTTGGATGTTTCGCCCTTGTTTGTTTACCCTTGCGTAGTCCACGTTGTCCTGCTGTCGTTGTTGTGTGGTCACCACGTGCTGTACCGGAATGGATCTCAAAGTCGAGTACTGTGACCCTGAACCAGATTCGGCATAGCCCGATTCATTTCCGCTAATGATAGACACGCTCTTGGGGTAGGCGTAGGTGTCCACCGTGCTGCTCGCCGAGCTACCGCCACCAGCGTACACAGCATGGCCCGGTCCACTCCCGTAGACAATATGCTGACCACCCACCGAGCCGGAATAGACCTGCCCGCCGCCGCCGCCGGTGCTGTAGCTGACCTGACTGCCCGGGGACGGGAAAGGCTGGTCTGCCGGCATGATACGAATGCCACCAGTCCCGACCTCAGCGCCCCCCACACTTCTGCCCCCGACACCCCGGGGGTCAGGTTTGGTTTCACCGAAGAACCCACCCCCGGACACAAAAGATGGACTCTTGTCCTGTTGCCGGCCGCCACCGACGATCACGTGTCCGCCTTGCAACACGTTTGGCGGGCTGCTCCCGTAAGGTCCGACCTCTGGCGCCATGGTGACCTTCTTCTGACCAGCCGTCCCGTTTCTCTTCAAGGTAGAGTCGGCCGACTTCAGAGCCGAAGGTCGACCAATGCTGGCATAACCTGGCGTGTCTCCAAGATATTCATCCGCCCATGGGAGGTCCTAGAAGAGAAGAGCATTATTTAAACAAAAGTTGTTGTTTTTTTTATTACTGCTTTGACGAAATCGGTAACCTAAAAATAAATAGTTCTAGTTAACAATTAATTGTATTTTTTCTGGAATTTTTCAAATCTTCAAACTGACATTAAAACATGTCGTCATCTTTGAAGTTAAAATTATCCAGTCATGAAAATTAATGTTTTTAATTAGCTGATAGAGAGCAAAAAAAAAAAATCAATGTGCATTAATATTTGATGTGCATTCTTGATTTAAATTGTCACTCGAAATCTAGATGACGAAAACTGAAGAAATTAATGACACGGCTCATGAGCCAGCTCTTAGCGTTAAATTAATTGTTTTGTCTCAAGCTTTCAACACATTGTGTCTGCGATATAGGCAGAAAATGTAGTGCATGTTACAGGAGGATGAGTGACAGGTTCAACCATATCCACCCGATGACTGGGTGTTCAATGACTGTGTCATAAGGTCTCATGTAGGTTAGATTAAGGTTCGGTGAAAAGTTTAACCATTTTTAGGTAGGTTACAGTAGGTTCGGTGATAGGTTTTTAGTTTAGAGGGAGGTGTGCGAACCCATTGTTTTCCTTACAGTTTGGATTTCTTGGTCCCTCGTCCCGTAGAAGAAGTAGGCGTAGAGGCAAACAATCAGACAGATGATGATACCAACAATACCGAACCCAAACAAGATGCCACCTGTGACCTTCAACCTGGACACAAAATTAATGAAAATAAAAGTCACTTTAGTTATAGGCCACTCTTTAAATGACAATGAAAAGTTAAAGACATTTACTTACAAAATAAGCTCGGGTTTCACCTATTTTTACAGAATGTCCTTATTTCTATTAATTCAAAAGTCAAATGATAATTTGGAACTTATAAAACATGTTAGTAGTTTAAACTTTCTCTTTAAAACCTAGATCGGAATTATCATAAACTAGGCCAATCTTGTCTGAAACTAGGTCATTCTTTTATCAGATATTTAAAGCCGTAAAGTCAGCCATGCATAATTTGAAAATGAAATAAGATATTGCTGTGGGGAAAAGTTTCAACGTTGTTATTTCCTTTACGATTGGTACACCACCGCTCACCCCCTCAAAAAAAAAAATACTTTTCACAAACACACACCTGAAAGCCAAAAACAAATGAGGCTGGTGACCAGGTGCAATGTCAATAAAAATTATCGGATACTGCCAAAACTGTTCAAACTTACCCAGTACTACTCATACCAATCAAACGTACCCATTACCACTGATACCAATCAAACTTACCCAATACTACCTATACCAATACCAATGAAACTTACCCATTACTACCGATACAATCAAACTTACCCAGTACTACCAATACCAAACAAGCTTAACCAGTACTACCGATACCAATCAAACTTACCCAGTACTGCCGATACCAATCAAACCCGGTACTGCCGATACCAGTCGAACTTACCCGGTACTCCCGATGCCCCCACCAATGGCCAGGAAGACAAGACCAAGAAACAGGAAGATGATGGCCAACGCCAGGATCACCAAGAGCACGCGCTGTGGGATGAGCCATGTGTGGTGTCTCTTCAGCTGCAGCTTGGCGGCACCCGTGCTGCTGCTGCCGTCGGCACCATCGTCGTCTTCCGCCAGGAAACACATTGCGGACGTTGGTGGGTTGGGCTCACCGACTTCTCAACAACAGCAGCTACCTGGCAAACAGGGGAATCTGTGGGGAAAAGGAAAGGCAAAAAAGCTACAAAATAATGTTTGAAGTGTGACAACAGGGCCGTCTCTATTCACTGCAATTACTTGCTGAGAGTGGGATATGAAATGGACCCCCCCCCCGGCCCCACTCCCCTGAGATTAAGAGATAATCCTGCAAAATAATATTTAACCTCTTAGGGGAAGGTTTTCCTCTTTTTTTTTCCCCTATCTGTGGGGAAAAGGAAAGGCAAAAAAGCTACAAAATAATGTTTGAAGTGTGACAACAGGGCCGTCTCTATTCACTGCAATTACTTGCTGAGAGTGGGATATGAAATGGACCCCCCCCCGGCCCCACTCCCCTGAGATTAAGAGATAATCCTGCAAAATAATATTTAATCTCTTAGGGAAAGGTTTTCCTCTTTTTTTTTCCCCAATGTACGAAAACTGCATCTACATTGCACAATTTGTGTGGACATTTTGTGGATAATATGGAACTCCTGTGATGAGTGAGAATTTTGTGGATAATAGTGAACATCTGTGATGAGAGAGAATTTTGTGGATAATATGGAACATCTGTGATGAGTGAGAATTTGTGGATAATATGGAAATCTGTGATGAGTGAGAATTTGTGGATAATATGGAACATCTGTGATGAGTGAGAATTTCGTGGATAATATGGAACATCTGTGATGAGTGAGAATTTAGTAGAGTGCAGAAAATGTCGCAAGAAACTGAGGAACTAAATAAGGGCCGAGTTACCCATGGGGCAGTGAGAAAATAACGTGGTCGAGGCCCCCTGTGTGTCAAGAGTGATTGAGGCCCCCTGCGTGTCAAGAGTGGTCGAGGCCCCATGCGCGTCAAGAGTGGTCGAGGCCCCCTGCGTGTCAAGAGTGGTCGAGGCCCCCCTTTGTGTTTAGAGTGGTCGAGGCCCCCTGCGTGTCAAGAGTGGTCGAGGCCCCCTGCGTGTCAAGAGT
>CAXITT010000259.1:123165-140425 GCA_964033795.1 Lymnaea stagnalis | reverse complement strand
GGTGGGGGTGTAGTTTTAAGTAGTGTAGGAGATTTGGATCTTTAAAGAATCTTTAATGAGTATGGCACAAGCACATTTCATAACCGAAGCTATGCACAAATTAAATTTTAAAAATTTAATAGGCCTAACTATAGCCTATATATTGGATATAGGACAATTAATTGTGCCTACATCTGCTCTGTTAGGGGCCAACATAGGGTCTATTCGACCTATAGAGTGTTACTAATAGATCCAGTCAAAACTCCTACTCCTAGACATAACTAATTTTCTGGTATTTCATATTAAATATTATACCAGCAATAAAAATTGTACCCGTACCGGTATTCTTCGTGTAGACTCACTTTCACCCATTGTAGAGAGGTCTTAAAATGATGTTTAAGCTTGATAGGGTATCGTTTAGTGTTTTAAAAGCCCAATGATATATCACCTAGTCCAGAATTGTTCTGTCAGGAATAGCCCATGCAGAGAGGGCTGCATCAGGCGGCCATGTGAGAGATTGGGAGGGGCATATAGGCCTTACATTGATAATAACAGAATGTAATCCTGTTAAAGTTTAAGGCTAGTATTTTTTCCTCATCTTTAGGTAAAAGTTTAGGTGAAAGTTTAGGTAAAAGTTTAGGTGAAAGTTTAGGTAAAAGTTTAGGTGAAAGTTTAGGTGAAAGTTTAGGTAAAAGTTTAGGTGAAAGTTTAGGTGAAAGTTTAGGTAAAAGTTTAGGTGAAAGTTTAGGTGAAAGTTTAGGTGAAAGTTTAGGTAAAAGTTTAGGTGAAAGTTTAGGTGAAAGTTTAGGTAAAAGTTTAGGTAAAAGTTTAGGTGAAAGTTTAGGTAAGCGCTTAGGTAAAAAGATATCGTTTAGTAATGAAAAGAAAAGCTTTCTGCGCTAAACCAATTTCCTTTTCCGTGTAATGACTTAGGTAAAGACATGGGTAAAAATTTAGGTGAAAGTTTAGGTAAAGACATGGGTAAAAATTTAGGTGAAAGTTTAGGTAAAGACATGGGTAAAAATTTAGGTGAAAGTTTAGGTAAAGACATGGGTAAAAATTTAGTTGAAAGTTTAGGTAAAGACATGGGTAAAAATTTAGGTGAAAGTTTAGGTAAAAGTTTAGGTGAAAGTTTAGGTAAAAGTTTAGGTGAAAGTTTAGGTAAAAGTTTAGGTGAAAGTTTAGGTAAAAGTTTAGGTGAAAGTTTAGGTAAAAGTTTAGGTGAAAGTTTAGGTGAAAGTTTAGGTAAAAGTTTAGGTGAAAGTTTAGGTAAAAGTTTAGGTGAAAGTTTAGGTAAAAGTTTAGGTGAAAGTTTAGGTAAAAGTTTAGGTGAAAGTTTAGGTAAAAGTTTAGGTGAAAGTTTAGGTAAAAGTTTAGGTGAAAGTTTAGGTAAAAGTTTAGGTGAAAGTTTAGGTGAAAGTTTAGGTAAAAGTTTAGGTGAAAGTTTAGGTGAAAGTTTAGGTGAAAGTTTAGGTGAAAGTTTAGGTGAAAGTTTAGGTAAAAGTTTAGGTGAAAGTTTAGGTAAAAGTTTAGGCGAAAGTTTAGGTGAAAGTTTAGGTGAAAGTTTAGGTGAAAGTTTAGGTGAAAGTTTAGGTAAAAGTTTAGGTGAAAGTTTAGGTAAAAGTTTAGGTGAAAGTTTAGGTGAAAGTTTAGGTAAAAGTTTAGGTGAAAGTTTAGGTGAAAGGTTAGGTAAAAGTTTAGGTGAAAGTTTAGGTGAAAGTTTAGGTGAAAGTTTAGGTAAAAGTTTAGGTGAAAGTTTAGGTGAAAGTTTAGGTAAAAGTTTAGGTAAAAGTTTAGGTGAAAGTTTAGGTAAGCGCTTAGGTAAAAAGATATCGTTTAGTAATGAGAAGAAAAGCTTTCTGCGCTAAACCAATTTCCCTTTCCGTGTAATGACTTCTCTTACGCAAAAATAAGAAAAACATTCTGAAAATCAGTTCAATGTCTTTGAAACGTTCTTATGAGGTAAATTATTTCGAAAGCAATTAAAAGTCTCCGATAAATATTTCAGAAAATTACTGGACGAAAACAACAAGGAGGAGAATGACCACACAAAAAAAAAAAAAAAAAAAAACACACACGCTTGGTTGAAATTCTTGCGGCAAGAAGCAAAAACTTGCGACGCAATGCAAACTTGAATGGTTTGGTCAAGCAGTCTGAAGACCCGACGTGCGTCAATCGCCAACAAGATGAGTCTTCGGGGAAAAGGTCGGGAAAAGCGCGCCGAAGAGATGGCCAGCGAAAGAGACGGCCGCACGGCACCAAGCAAAGAATGAAATGTTCCTGTGAAAAGCTGTGAGTCGAGACCAAGGGTTGGCGGTGATAGGGTTGGCGGTGATAGAGATGGCGGTGATAGGGGTTGGCGGTGATAGGGTTGGCGGTGATAGGGTGGAAGTGATAGAGTTGGTGACGATAGGGTTAGCGGTGATAGGGTTGGCGGTGATAGGGTAGGCGATGATAGGGTTGGCGGTGATAGGGTTGGCGGTGATAGGGTTGGTGGTGATCGGGTTAGCGGTGATAGGGTTGGCGGTGATAGGGTTGGCGGTGATAGGATTAGCGGTGATAGGGTTGGCGGTAATAGGGTTAGCGGTGATAGGGTAGGCAGTGGTGGCTTGCTGTCATTAAAATAAAATAGATTTTTTTTAATACATTGGGGAAAGTCAAAGAATGAGTGAAATGAATAAGTGTATCATTATTTCAAATAAATTTATGTTATACAAATGTAAGCAAATTTAATTCTCAATTGAGTCGGTGAATGGTGCCCCTGGTAGAGAGGGCAAAACCCTTTTTTTAAAAGTTTTTTTTTTTTTTTTTTTTTTTTGGATGCGTGGGAGCCTAATCTGAAGGTACCACGACCTTAAGGTAATGTGTGTTTGCCTATGTTTACTGCTCCGGTGCTTAGTCCGGTTAAAGGCTGGATCTATTTAACAGTGCACCTGGAAAGTTTGGTATGTCAAACCTTCATAACATGCAATGGAACTATTTCAAAACGATTGTGTCCCCTATTGACCAAATTTAAGATTTTTTGTCTACATCCCTTCGTTCTCGTTAATATCCACCTTTTCCCTGGAAACGAACAATGGATAACTTGATCCCAACACAACAGCACCACCATTCGCACACACACACACAAAGCTTGGCGGCCATCCACCTCATGGACTCCACCACACGGTTATATTTTCATCTCGCACACTTAGTCCATTCTCTCTCGCTTCTCCCTTTCGGTGAGGAGTTATCTACCGCTGTATAAATACTATATGAAGCACCCCCCCCCCACAATCCCCTCGACCCCGGGGAACACGAGATATTAATAGCAAGACTTTGCCTTCGTCTCACTTTCAACCAAATTGTGTAAAGGTAACGGAAACGGGGGAGGGTTTGGGGGTGGGGGGGATGAAGGCGTTACGATAATGGCACAATCTACGACAGGGCCTGACTCAACGTCTGATACCTCACATCACAGGAAACCTGGAGATAGAGAGATGGAGTAGGCACAGATATGAAGGAAGAACGAAGTAAATATAAAGATGTAAGCGTAAAGGTATGAGTGTAAAGATCGAGTGTTAAAAGCTATGAGTGTAGCAATACGAGTAAAAAGATGTAAATGTACAAGTGTGCGTGTAAAGATCGAGTGTTAAAAGCTATGAGTGTAGCAATACGAGTAAAAAGATGTAAATGTACAAGTGTGCGTGTAAAGATCGAGTGTTAAAAGCTATGAGTGTAGCAATACGAGTAAAAAGATGTAAATGTACAAGTGTGCGTGTAAAGATCGAGTGTTAAAAGCTATGAGTGTAGCAATACGAGTAAAAAGATGTAAATGTACAAGTGTGCGTGTAAAGATCGAGTGTTAAAAGCTATGAGTGTAGCACTACGAGTAAAAAGATGTAAATGTACAAGTGTGCGTGTAAAGATCGAGTGTTAAAAGCTATGAGTGTAGCAATACGAGTAAAAAGATGTAAATGTACAAGTGTGCGTGTAAAGATCGAGTGTTAAAAGCTATGAGTGTAGCACTACGAGTAAAAAGATGTAAATGTACAAGTGTGCGTGTAAAGATCGAGTGTTAAAAGCTATGAGTGTAGCAATACGAGTAAAAAGATGTAAATGTACAAGTGTGCGTGTAAAGATCGAGTGTTAAAAGCTATGAGTGTAGCAATACGAGTAAAAAGATGTAAATGTACAAGTGTGCGTGTAAAGATCGAGTGTTAAAAGCTATGAGTGTAGCAATACGAGTAAAAAGATGTAAATGTACAAGTGTGCGTGTAAAGATTGAGTGTTAAAAGCTATGAGTGTAGCAATACGAGTAAAAAGATGTAAATGTACAAGTGTGCGTGTAAAGATCGAGTGTTAAAAGCTATGAGTGTAGCACTACGAGTAAAAAGATGTAAATGTACAAGTGTGCGTGTAAAGATCGAGTGTTAAAAGCTATGAGTGTAGCAATACGAGTAAAAAGATGTAAATGTACAAGTGTGCGTGTAAAGATCGAGTGTTAAAAGCTATGAGTGTAGCAATACGAGTAAAAAGATGTAAATGTACAAGTGTGCGTGTAAAGATTGAGTGTTAAAAGCTATGAGTGTAGCAATACGAGTAAAAAGATGTAAATGTACAAGTGTGAGTGTAAAGATTGAGTGTTAAAAGCTATGAGTGTAGCACTACGAGTAAAAAGATGTAAATGTACAAGTGTGAGTGTAAAGATTGAGTGTTAAAAGCTATGAGTGTAGCAATACGAGTAAAAAGATGTAAATGTACAAGTGTGAGTGTAAAGATCGAGTGTTAAAAGCTATGAGTGTAGCAATACGAGTAAAAAGATGTAAATGTACAAGTGTGCGTGTAAAGATCGAGTGTTAAAAGCTATGAGTGTAGCAATACGAGTAAAAAGATGTAAATGTACAAGTGTGCGTGTAAAGATTGAGTGTTAAAAGCTATGAGTGTAGCACTACGAGTAAAAAGATGTACATTGTACAAGTGTGCGTGTAAAGATTGAGTGTTAAAAGCTATGAGTGTAGCACTACGAGTAAAAAGATGTAAATGTACAAGTGTGCGTGTAAAGATTGAGTGTTAAAAGCTATGAGTGTAGCACTACGAGTAAAAAGATGTACATTGTACATTGTACAAGTGTGCGTGTAAAGATTGAGTGTTAAAAGCTATGAGTGTAGCACTACGAGTAAAAAGATGTACATTGTACATTGTACAAGTGTGCGTGTAAAGATCGGTTACAGGAAATTTGTTTAAAAGAAATTTCGTCGACGGAAAATTGATGGGCGGAAGTTCGATCGAACGGAAATTTTATCGAACTGAAGTTTAGTCAAATTTTTCTTTTCAATTCACAGGATCAAATTTTCGTCAAATTTCCATTTGAACGCACTGTACTTGCCATAATAGTAAAACAAAATAATGCGTTCAAAACGAAAGTGGACGCAAAATTAGTCTGATCGTGTTAACTGAAAAAAAAAATTCGACCAAACTTCCGTCTTTCAAACAAACTTCCGGATACAGTCTAAAGATATGACTATGCAGGCGTGGCATGGGCGCCCGCAGAAAACTTTCTAGGGGGTGGCTGAAAAATCGATTAACTTTCAAGTGGGGGGGGGGGAATTTTTAGTAATGTTTTAATGTAGTTTTAATTTACTGTAGCGTATTTGTATGGTGGACGAACGGACAGGACATCAGCTTAGTTTCTTTCTATTTATTTTATCTTTACTTTAATACATTTTTTGTCTATTTTTGTCTATTTTTTTTTTTATCCAATCAATCAAGGGAGGGAGGGGGCAATGCCCCCTTCCCCCCCCCCTGCGGGCGCCCCTGAGGCGTGGGTTTAAAGTCTTGATGAACAGATTTTATAATAAAAATGTGAGCATTATAATTTGAGCGTAAAATCTGAATGTACATATTTTTTTTTTTTTTTTTTTTCTTGTTTTTTTTTTTTGGGGGGGGGGGGGCGAGGGAATCCTGTTTATGTTTTATATAATATTTTGTTTTATATGATCTTGTAACATTCTGGTTCTGGTGAAACATCGTGAGACCTGCTGAGACATTGTGAGACCTGCTGAGACATTGTGAGACCTGCTGAGACATTGTGAGACCTGCTGAGACATTTTGAGGCGTATTTACTAATTGCTTTAATTTTTTAAAACTTTTAAAGACCCAATTGATGTCTAACTGATGACAAGCGAATATCCCAGATGGATGTGAATTTGTAACAACAACACAGAAAGGAGGTCAAGGGCGGTCGCTCGCAGAGGGAACAACGTTTCTGTGTGATGGTTTGATACGTTTGACAGGCATGATAAGTTTGACAGGTTTGACAGGATCGATAGGTTTGACTGGCTTGATAGGTTTCATTGTCAGTCAAGTCTAGGCTTTCTTTCTTTTTTTTTTTAAGGTTTAACATTAAAGTATTTAAATTATCCCAAAACAGAAAAAAATATGCAACGATTACGTCATAAGCGATCAAACAGAACTTTAGACAGGCGGTGTTAGCCTCACACCAAATTAAATGACATTGAGAACTTGGCAAAAAAAGACTGTGTTAATATTAAATACCACGCCAGTTTCATACAAGTTTTTAATCACGTGATAAGATAAGATAAGATGAAATGATAAGGTAAGATAAGGTTCTTTTATTGGTGCACATTAATGGCAATGCGTTTTGATTAAATGTTACATATTTAATTTTTAGACTTAGGCCCATATAAACATTCTAAGTCTAAGAGATTACTTTTTAAACAAAAACATTTTAAACGTTGGGCAACTAAAGTATTTCCCAAGTGCAAAAATCAGCCACCAGCTGCCATCGTATCTCCCTTCCTAAATAGCAACAATGACTTTATGAGCGATTAACACTCGGTGAAGAAGGCTACTAAATCCTGTCAGATTGGGGAACCAAAGGGGTAGGATCACGCAGGAAAAAAATATTTATTTCCGAAGAGAAAAGAGCATAATGGGTTGGTGCATATCATTTCCGCTGTAATATCATTTGTGGTTGTCATGGTTTGGCTAAGTAAACATTGGATCGGATGACGTCATCGTAAATTATGAGAGAAAATAAATTATTCAGGGTAAAAGTATAAATTTTATTTTTTTAAAAACCTTATCATTGGGTATGTTTTAATTCACCCCACCCACCTAACTGGAATCAAGTTTAGAAACAATAAACATGATTTTGAAACCAAACCAAAAGTAGGCGGCGACCACGGGCAAGCTACTCTGTTGTTGTTGTTTTTTTTTTAATTTGAACGTATCCCATATCTTTTTTTGCTAATTTTTATGTGAATCGCGGTGAGCCTAGCCCCAGGCTGGGGTACCGCACTGTTTAACACCACTTAATAATAATAATTTTTTTTCTTCCTTAAAATGGTGTTGCCATTTTTTTAAAAAGAACTTTAACATTCATATCTTTATATTAAACTAAACTGTTGTAGAAGCCACGAGAGCACCGGCGTAGCGAAAAGGGGGGTGGGGGGTGGCAGGGGGTACAGATGTCCCCGGGCGCCAGCTAGTTAGGGGGCGCCAAATGTGCTCTGATTTTATTTTATTGATAAAAATAATGAGTTTGAGAGTTGAAAAAAAAAAGGGGGGCGCTTTAAAATGAATCTTGTCCCCGGGCGCCAAACATTCTCGCTACGCCTTTGCATTAGAGATTAGAGAGGACGAATGTAAACCATCTAAATTATTGCGTGATCTACGCACTGCTACTACGACACGTCAAGGGTCAAGGCTTGTAGAAATGTTGTCTTTGAACTTGATAGAACAGCTTGTAACAAGGACTTGGCTAATTGTCACTCTTGTTGTCGGGAGGTGAAAAACTGGTTCGAGAGAAGGAAACGAGTTCACAGCCTCACGATGGTAGTTGACAAGCTACGGCCCGGGGGCTTAATGTGGCCCGTCGCCGCATTGTGTACGGCTCGCAAGCTTGGCGTGGATCTTGAGTTTGTTAAAACTATTAAAAGATTAAATGCTTGTGGCCGGTATATTGATCCGGTAAATTGTTTGTCGCTTTAGGTTCAAGTTCTTCGAGCGTAGTTTCCATTATATTCCCGTCGGTAAAACCATTCCTTCTATAAACGACAACTTAAACACAAATTTAAACGAGGCAAGCATTCGTGTCTTGCATTGCATTCAATGCAATAGTTTCACTTGACATCTCAGAAAGTATAAGTTATATACAATCTACCGTTTCTTATAATTCTACATATCTATAGATAAGGTTTGAACTATTTTTTTCCATACGAATTGTCTCATTGTCCAAATACGTTAATGGATAAGTGTTAAGGCCACTATTGTATTGAATAATGAAGAAGCACCTCACCCCAATGTCAAGGAGAAAAGACCATAATTATCCTCTCCTTGTGAATGAGCCGTAACAAGAGGCCTAAATTCATCCTTGAATGAGCAGCAACAACTGGTCTCAAATCATCCTTGAATGAGCAGTAACAACAGGCCTCAAGCCATCCTTGAATGAGCTGTAACAACAGGCCTCAATCCACCCTTGAATGAGCATTAACAACTGGTCTCAGGCCATCCTTGAATGAGCTGTAACAACAGGCCTCAATCCACCCTTGAATGAGCATTAACAACTGGCCTCAGGCCATCTTTGAATGAGCAGTAAAAACAATCACCCAGCTATTTCCTTGTCCAAAGTGGTCCTCATCTTGACTCCCAAAGTGATGTGACTAAAATATTGACCAATGCGCCCTTTACAAAACAGTTCGGTTACCCCCTGCCTAACAACGTGACAATGTAGGCACTTGTACGGATGTCTCCACATAGCTGGGGGGGGGGGGGGGGAGAGGCAGGCGTAAGGCCTTGGGGGGACATGGGGGGGTACTGGGGGGACATGGGGGGGGCATTGGGGGGACATTGTGTGGTACTGGTGGGGCATTGGTGGGGAAGTGGTGGGACATTGGTGGGGAATTGGGGAGACATTGGTGGGGCATTGGTGGGGCATTATTGGGATATTTGTGGGGCACTGTAGGGAGAGTGTTGGGAAATCAGTGAGACATTGGTGAGGAATTTGTGTGATACATGGGAAAGCGTTTAAGTAAGTATAAATCATATGGCTAAATTGAGCAAATGGCCACATATTAGTTAGTATTCGAAGATACAGTTTGCATTGTTTGTAGTATTAGTAGTAGTATAGTTGGCTAAGTTGAGTGATTCAACGTTTAAAATGTTGAGATAAAATTGTCTGACAAATTTCAACTTTATAGGCGAAATGGAAGTTCGCTGAAAATTGACCAGAAAAATTTAACTACGTGGACTGACATCCAGTTAAATAAAAGGCGTTGGTTGGCAAAGTCCCATTGTGAAGAATCAGTTAGGCATGCATGCGCTCTACACCCTACCCAAAACAAAACAAAAAATCGACGTTACCCCCCTCCCCCCCCCCCAAACCACCACACGTGCGCAAACACACACACTTCCGTTAACACAGAGATAGAATATCAAATAAGAAAATCATTTATTTTGTTTGCGTTATTACTTGTGAAGAATCAGTTAGGCATGAATGCGCTCTACACCCTCCCCAAAACAAAACAAAAAATCCACGTTCCCCCCCTCCCCCCCCCCCAAACCACCACACGTGCGCAAACACACACACTTTCGTTAACACAGAGATAGAATATCAAATAAGAAAATCATTTATTTTGTTTGCGTTATTACTGTTTGTTTTGGAAGCTTTCACTATGACACCAATCTACATCACACAATAAATACCGCTATAAACTATGACACCAATCTACATCACACACTAAACACCACTATAAACTATGACACCAATCTACATCACACACTAAATACCGCTATAAACTTTGACACCAATGTATATCGCATACTAAACACCTCTATAACATATAATCAATCTACATCACAAACTAAACACCACTATAAACTATAACACCAATCTACATCACAAACTAAACACCACTATAAATTATGACACCAATCTATATCACACAAACTAAACACCACTATACCCCTGCTATAAACTATTGACCATACACCACTATTGATGAACATACACAATTCACCATTACCCCTTATTACGCCACACACTGGACGCCCACTACACTGTAATCCACTTTACACCACCATACGCTATGATGATAAGATATGCCACACCATAGTAAACAGTGCTATATAGCAGACCTCTTCTCAAATAACAAACACATTCAGAAATAAATGTTGTCACTGGTTGATGTACGTTGATTGTTGTTGATGTTAAGTATACAAGTCTCCCCCCCCCCACAACTACCACCGCGTCCCCCAACCACCCCCTCCCTCCCTTGTATTTGTCTATGCCAGTTCCCCCCCACCCACTCCCTCCCTTGTAGTTGTCTATGCCAGTTCCCCCCACCCACTCCCTCCCTTGTAGTTGTATGTGCCAGTTCCTCCCCCCCAACCTCATCCATTCCCCTCCTCTGTCCCAACCACCCCCTCCCTCCCTTGTATTTGTCTATGCCAGTTCCCCCCCACCCCCTCCCTCCCTTGTAGTTGTCTATGCCAGTTCCCCCCACCCACTCCCTCCCTTGTAGTTGTATGTGCCAGTTCCCCCCCCCCAACCTCATCCATTCCCCTCCTCTGTCATTTATTGCACTCCTGTCTTTGCTCACAGCCATTTTAAACATCGGCATTTTCTATATTTAGTTCCAAAGTCTCCATCAAACTCCCTCCCCCCAACCTTTAAAAATAGTTGGTTAAGACTTCCTCGGTCACGGAGCAGACGCCAAGCAACGGATGGATTGCTCGTAACGAGAACACGAGATGCCCACCTTGTGGGCCCCAGGGGAGTTCAGGAAGTAGGTGAACTTGTACTCACCGTCAAGGTCGTTCATAAGTAGGTTTTAGTTTTAAAAAGGTGAAGGGATGAGGGATAAGTTTCCCCCAGAATTTTTTAAAATTTTATTTTCGTTTCTGTGTTGTTCTGAGAAGAATTAATGCCTACCTAAAAATTTAATTTTGTTGGAGTTTGTTTCTTTTAAGCAATTTAATCTTCATTATAGACTTCTGAACCTGGAGAAGTGCGCATGGGCTTATTGGAGAAAATTCGACATGGTTTGGAGAGTGGGTTTACGTGAGAGGGAGTTTAAATGAGAGGGGGTTTACATGAGAGGGGGTTTAAATGAGAGGGGGTTTACATGAGAGGGGGTTTAAATGAGAGGGGGTTTACATGAGAGGGGGTTTACATGAGAGGGGGTTTACATGAGAGGGGGCTTAAATGAGAGGGGGTTTACATGAGAGGGGGCTTAAATGAGAGGGGGTTTACATGAGAGGGGGTTTACATGAGAGGGGGTTTACATGACAGGGGGCTTAAATGAGAGGGGGTTTACATGAGAGGGGGTTTACATGAGAGGGGGTTTACATGAGAGGGGGTTTACATGAGAGGGGGTTTAAATGAGAGGGGGTTTACATGAGAGGGGGCTTAAATGAGAGGGGGCTTAAATGAGAGGGGGTTTAAATGAGAGGGGGCTTACATGACAGGGGGTTTCCATGAGAGGGGACTTACCTTAGAGGGGGCTGACATTAGAGGGGGCTTGCACGAAAGGCGTCTTCCACGATGATAGTGTTTCATGATGGGGGGCCATTACAAAGAAAATGAGGTCTACATTCGGGACACATGTCCATGGATTATTGGATTCAATTGGGGAGAAATCAGAGTACATGTACAACAACTTTCTTCCCATCTCTATCTCTTTCTTTCTCTCTCCCATCTCTCTATTTCTAATCTCTCTCTCCTATCTTTCTAACTCTATTATCTCTTTATATATCTATCTATCTATCTATCTAATTATCTCTCTCTCTCTCTCCCATCTCTCTCTTTGTCATCTCTTTCTCCTATCTCTCTAACTCTATTACATCTCTCCCTTCTCTCTCTTTCCCCTCGTTTATATCTCTCTCTCTCTCTCTCTCTCTTTCTTTTGAACAAAGCTTTTCTTCAAACTGTCACAATGATCCCATGAACACTTTAATATGAAGGTGAGAACCCCACAGGAGCTGCTGAAAAGCATAAAATCGTTTATATCCTAAGCAATATCACATAAACCACTTTATATTTAAAATCTATATGGTCTTCAAACGTTGTTGTTTTTTTAACAATATTTATCCACTGGATTTTTTTATATTTTGACTTGAAAACAAGAAATGTTAGCTTTTTTTTTTTTTTTTTATACCTGTACATGTTAACAAACGATACATTTGTTTTTTTTTTTTTTATTTTTATCCACGAGATTTTTTTATATTTTGATTTGGAGAGAAGAAATGTTAGCTTTTTTTTTTTTTTTTTTATACCTGTACATGTTAACAAACGATACATCAGTATGTCATCTGATACATTTTCTCACGGCTAGAATGTGTGTACCGATCGTTGCTACGTACAATGAGGAAAACTGGTTCTATGTGTTATTATTAAGTCTACGCCAACAAATATTTAAAAAAAAGATCACGGTTACGTCAAGTAATAAAACAGCTGGCAAAATTTTGGATTAAACAGTGCGTGGCAGGGTTGCCAACCGTCCGGAAATTTACGGACAGTCCGTAAAGATTTGTCGTAAAATTGCCTGTCCGTAAAATTCCGTTAAAAAATTAAGACGTCCGTAAAAAAAAAATCGACAAAACGTGGAATCTCAACGTTTAAAAAAAAACAGTAAATCCTGTTTGTGATATCTATTTTCTTGATTTAAATTTTAATTTTTAAATCGTTTTAATGGCATCCCGCGCTCTATTTAATAAACTGTCAGAGCTTTCTGGACAGCTAGGCTGTTCGTTTTAAGGTCAACACGTTATGTTAAATATGTCCGTAAAAAATTGTTTTTGTCCGTAAATTTTGTTGAGAGTTCTTATATTTGTCAGTAAATGTTATTTTATTGAGTTGGCAACCCCTGGTGCGTGGCCAACTCTACTGTTTGAGAACACTTTGATTTTCATGCTTCTGTAAGGTTCACTGGACAACCTTCTCGATGAGCCCAAAATACCTTTGATGACGTCATTTAAAAAAAATATAAAAAAATTTGGATACTTTTTATGAAGCCTCAGCAACAAAACTCTATTTTTAAGATAATGATAAGGGAGAGAGACTGCAATCAGGATAGGTCAAAGAACTGAGCGGGAAAAAAGTTTGGGAAAACCTTTTCTTTTCTTTTCTTTTTTTTTAAAAAAAAAAAAAGGGGGGGGGGGGGGGGAAGGGACGCAATAAGACAGCGAAAGTGTCGGCAAAAAGCCTTCTTCGGCGAACAAACACAACAGTAAAATCAATATAAAAATTAAAATAAACACTTGGCTGCACTGTAGTAGATGTCTAGGTACCCACAATCCGATACCTGTCCTCTCGGATTCTATATTTCAGCAGTGTTGTTATATATATATATATATATATATATTGGTTTTCCCACACTTTGTTTCGCTCATTTCCTTTTTGAAAACAGCATTGCAAAAAACAAGTCACAAAATTCAAAACTTTTAGAAAAACGCTTTTTAAGCAAAAATATTTTGCAATTGTGCACATAGAAACACGACGAGGGGGGGGGGGTAATGAACGGGACACGGGGGTTCTCAAACGGTAACGAAACATTTACCTAAATTGTAATAGAGTGGCGCTGGGCAGTTATCGTGCTGAAGATAGGACTGAGAATACTGTCACTGGAGACTGCTCACCATATATATATATATATATATATATATATATATATATATATATATATATATATATATAAATATGTGTGTGTGTGTGTATGTGTGTGTGCGTGTGTGTGTGTGTGCGTGCGCGCGCCCTTGTTTACACACATTTTAAAATTCTGGCGTAAAACACTTCCATGGATGCCTGGCCTATATTCTGTTTTTAGAAAAAGCAATTGCAGGGTTACGCATAAATAAAGGTGCCAAAGCCGAGGATTGGAAAGGTGGGAAGAGGATTGGAGGAAAGGTGGAAGGGGGGGGAGATGGAGGAGGCAGTTGAGAGATGATGTGTAGAGTAACAGGTGGTTAAGAGTTGTTGAGAATGTGAAGAGGAGTCGTGTTGGGGTGGGGGGGGGCGCGGGCTGTACCGGGAGATCATGGTTTGTTAGTGGTGGTTGCGCCTCCTTTCATGTTCCTCTCCGAGCTGTTACTGTCGATTGGTAATTTTTGCGGTGCAGCATCTCTTGTGCCAATGTGGCCGGGTACACCCGACTGTCAGTCTGCAAATTCTATCTCATTTAACTTAACCTCAGGTAAGACTGGTCATCGCAAGTGTATTCGGGAACGTTGGGGGGAAAAGAGGGGGTGGGTGGAGGGGGGTGGGGGTGTTTGGAAATTTTTTGTGTTATTGGGATTTGAATCCAAAAAAAAAATGAATTTAATTTGCATCTGCCATACTGACTGTGAAACTGTGAAAGTGAACTCGAGAATGACGATTGATAGGGAAGTTAAAGAGTGTAGTTTGAGGGTGGTGTATGAGGGTGGAGTATGAGGGTGGATTATGATTGTGGAGTATGAGGGTGGAGTGTGAGGGTGGTGTGTGAGGGTGCAGTGTGAGGGTGGAGTGTCAGGGTGGAGTGTGAGGGTGGAGTGTGAGGGTGCAGTGTGAGGGTGCAGTGTGAGGGTGGATTGTGAGGGTGGAGTGTGAGGGTGGCGTTGGAGTGTGAGGGTGGCGTTGAAGGTTGAGGGTCGAGTTAAAGTTTGAGGGTTGAGTTTGACGGTGCAGTTAGAGGATGGAATTTTATGGTAGAGTTTGATGGTGGAGTATAACATAGAATTTACATTGAGTTAGCAAGTATGAAAAAAAATTGATTGTCACACTTATTTTCTGAGTGGATTGTGAGAATAGAGTCGGGTCCATGCTCTGAGAATGTAAAGATTTAAAGTTGAGAATGTGGAGAGTTGAAGTTGAGAATGTGGAGAGTTGTAGCTGAGAATGTTGAGAGTTGAAGTTGAGAATGTGGAGAGTTGAAGTTGAGAATGTGGAGAGTTGTAGCTGAGAATGTGGAGAGTTGTAGCTGAGAATGTAGAGAGTTGTAGCTGAGCGTGTAGTGGCAAAGTGGGTGGCAGACAGGGACGTCATTTGGGTAGGGCAAAGTGGAGCATTTGCGCCCCCCCCCCAACTTCCCTGAATTTGCAGGTTATATTTCAATTGCTATGAACTGCGACGCCTCCAATAATAAACAACTTAACAACCCGACAAAGTTTTGGTTTGTCCCCCCCCCCCCTTTGAGAAAACCTGAAATGACCCCCTGTTGGCAGAGGGGGGTGAGAGGTTGGTCTATTCGGAGTACAGGGCTGAAACTAGCTCGACAGTTTGATTTTTAGGGAAAGGTACTTAAAGCTACACAGAGTGGGGCATCTGACAATTGTTAATATCTATATAAGTAATTTGGTAAGATTAAGACATGTTAAAAAGACATATTAAAGCTGTCTTTAGCAGTTTGGTAAGATTTACACACACATATTGAAGCTAACTGTAGCAGTTTAGTTTACACAGTTTTGTCGGCCGGGGGGGGGGGGGAGGGACATTTAAGTCACTCATACAAATTTGAAATTATAAAAAAAAACATAACAAAATATTTCCAGACACTTTGTGACAAAAAGAATACATGCGGCCACCCCCGCCCCCCTCCCCCCTGGTGTGTACACCCAGACACTACGACTGCCCGAACCAGTACGGAGACATCGTGCACTATAAATACATTTTGCTCCTAAAAATTACAAAATTATGTTATCACGCTAAACGCCCTTGTGAAAGAACGCCATGTATAAGAACGCCCTTGTGTAAGAACGCCCTATTGTAAGAATGACATTGTGTAAGAATGCCCTTGTCTAAGAATACCCTTGTATAAGAACGCCCTATTGTAAGCATGACATTGTGTAAGAATGCCCTTGTGTAAAGAATGCCCTTGTTTAAGAACACCCTTGGGTAAATATAAAATAGAACATTTGATTTAACTCTTGGGCGTAGCACTGGAGGCACCAATACCAGCAAGATAACAGCCAGTGGTCGTAAAATGATGGAGCGGTTGCTTAATTCCGTTCATGAGGAAGAGGGCATGCGAATCAATGTGCAGTGTTGTTGTCAATGTGCAGTGTTGTTGTCAATGTGCTGCGTTGTTGTCAATGTCCTATGTTGTTGTCAGTGTGCTGTGTTGTTGACATTCACTCTCCATACCTGAGTTACTTTATTTGTCAAAACTCACTTAAAAATTAGAAAGACAATTTTATTCCAAGAGGAATTCAATGGTTTGCTTAAAATCGGTGTAATTCTAACATTACACAAGCTATCCTGCAGCCATCACGTGCATTGTACTCAGCACGTGCTAGACACTGGCGCCTAAAATAATTCCACATTTATCCAGGAGCGTAGAGAGGCGGCGTCGACCATTACTGGTGCGTCTTAACAGGAGCGTAGTGAGGCAGTATCGACCGTTACTGGTGCGACTTAATCAAACCATTTTTTAGTGGACATTCCAACACGACACCATTTTTTAGTGGACATTCCAACACGACATTCCAACACGACATTCCAACACGACATTCCAACACGACATTCCAACACGACAAAAAAACGGCGCAAAAAACAAGACATACAGGAGCACGCCCAACACGACGTGCATGAACACACCCGACACGACACACAACAGCACACCCGACACGCCACATCAACATGCGTCATGTCACCGATACGACACTGGACGCGTTTAAGCTACTTCGTTTCCAGCGGTCGGTTTCCAAAGTTGTACATTATGGCAGACCATATGGGTCTATTCCCAACGAACATATAAGTTACAAGCTCTCAAACGTTAGGCAAAATGTTTTTCCTTTCTCAGCTGAGAAAACCCCCGTATTGAATCCCTCGGCGCAAGAGGCTGAGAACCACCGTGGGACTCACATTTTCCAGATGCGAGTCCCGTGTGAACGCTCTTTGTCACTGGCACCTAATCTAAACAGGCGCTGGTGGTGGTGGCAAGTGCGCGTGAATGCGTGTGTGGGTGGGCGTGTGTGTGTGACAGAGTGTGCGTGTGTGTGGGTGAGGTGTTTTGAAAAAAAAAAAGAGCTGGAAAATAAAAAAAAACAAAAACTCCAGCGGCACTAAAATACACAGCTGTTCTAAATTTAGCTCACCAAATGCCATTGCAGTTACGTGGAATGTCTCGTGCACGTGTAACCACGGCCTGGAGACTTGCAGGTGAGGCATTGAGGCGAGGATCTTGTTGCCATCCTCCGGGAGGGGGCTTTGGAACTCCCAGAGAACTGAGCGGTGGTTCTAAGTCTTGTCGGTTTAGTAGCCGCGTGTGGTTTAGATTAAAACCCTCCCTCGCCCCCCCCC
>CAXITT010000259.1:82807-106508 GCA_964033795.1 Lymnaea stagnalis | reverse complement strand
ACTCAGACAGCAGGTTGATCTAGCTAAACATTGTCTCTTTAGAGATAGGCCATTGGTCGACTCAGACAGCAGGTTGATCTAGCTAAACATTGTCTCTTTAGAGATAGGCCATTGGTCGACTCAGACAGCATGTTGATCTAGCTAAACATTGTCTCTTTAGAGATAGGCCATTGGTCGACTCAGACAGCAGGTTGATCTAGCTAAACATTGTCTCTTTAGAGATAGGCCATTGGTCCCCTCAGACAGCAGGTTGATCTAGCTAAACATTGTCTCTTTAGAGATAGGCCATTGGTCCCCTCAGACAGCAGGTTGATCTAGCTAAACATTGTCTCTTTAGAGATAGGCCATTGGTCCACTCAGACAGCAGGTTGATCTAGCTAAACATTGTCTCTTTAGAGATAGGCCATTGGTCCACTCAGACAGCAGGTTGATCTAGCTAAACATTGTCTCTTTAGAGATAGGCCATTGGTCCCCTCAGACAGCAGGTTGATCTAGCTAAACATTGTCTCTTTAGAGATAGGCCATTGGTCCACTCAGACAGCAGGATGATCTAGCTAAACATTGTGTAATACCGTCCCATATTATATCATCTTAGATTGAAAATGATTTCTAAATGATTCCTCTTGCTGTCCTCGCGGATACTGCATTTCAGCAAAGTGTTATTTTGTATTTAATTCTGTTTTTCAATGTTGTTTGTTCGCTGATGAAGGCTTCTTGCCGACACGTTTGTTGTTTTGTTGCGTTCTTTTTTTTCTTCTTCAGATTTCCCCATACTTTGTTTCGCTCATTCCAACATCAAAAGGCGCAAGTCTCACGTTAGCAGAGGACATCTCACAAGGTCATTGTCAATTCAGACACTTAACATTTTTTTTTTTTTTTTAAATTCTAAAAAGGCAGACGTGAAAATGTTACAATGAAGGCCATGCTCGTTCGCGCAGTTCAAAGCATCAAGGTCAGTTCGTTGCAACACTTGGTAAAGTGGCAAAATGCTACAAGCAGTGCTGTCTGCCCATAAGTAGTGCCGTCTGTCATTATGTAGTGCCGTATGTCATGAAGTAGTGCCATCTGTCATAAAGTAGTGCTATCTGTCATAAAGTAGTACCGTCTGTCATAAATTAGTGCCATCTGTCATAAAGTAGTGCCTTCTGTCATAAATTAGTGCCGTCTGTCTTAAAGTAGTGCCATCTGTCATAAAGTAGTGCCATCTGTCATAAAATAGTGCCGTCTGTCATGAAACAGTGGCATCTGTCACGAAGGCAGTTAGTTTTAACACTTGGTAAAGTGACTAAATGCCACAAGTAGTGCTGCCCGCCCATTTAAAGTAGTGCCATC
Organism: Lymnaea stagnalis; assembly: GCA_964033795.1. Lineage (NCBI taxonomy): Eukaryota > Metazoa > Mollusca > Gastropoda > Lymnaeidae > Lymnaea > Lymnaea stagnalis. The sequence continues at coordinate 105,176 of CAXITT010000259.1, read as the reverse complement.
TGCCATAGGGTAGTGCCGTCTGTCATAAAGTAGTGCCATCCGTCATAATGTATTACAACAGGTCATAAAGTAGTGTCATCGTTCCTTTTCTTCAACTTCAAATAAGAAGACTGTCGTATGACTGTCTTGGGATGTCTGTGAATGTGTGCGTCTGTGTGTGTGTGTGTGTGTGTGTGTGTGTGTGTGTGTGTGGGTGTGTGTGTGTGTGTGTGTGTGTGTGCATATTGTGTGCGCCGCATTAACAGGTGTGTGTGTGCTTGTGTGTGTGTGTGTGTGTGTGTGTGTGTGTGTGTGTGTGTGTGTNAAAAAAAAAATAGAAAACAAACTTTTGAAAAAGAAAAACAATTCAAATACCTAGGAACTTAATAAAAGAAAGAAATTAATTACTTAAAGAAATTTTTTTTTTAAATTCGGCCGGAAAATTGACATACTTCAGTAGTAAAAAAAAAAAAAATAATCAAAATTAAAAACATTAAATCAAAAAAAAGGAAGGAACCTATTGACCTATAAGTAAAACTGTAATCAGACCAGTTATAACATACGCAAGGGAAATTTGGGCCCCAAACAAAGAAGGCAGAAAACCTATTTAAATACACGGGAGATAAAAGTTATCCGGAAAATAAATGGACCAACAAATAATGAATAAGGATGTCGGACACGAACCAACCAGGAATTGTATAGACCAGTCCTGCACAGCTCAAAATGTAAGGCGGGCCGTAATACTTTATGAAAAACGTGTGCGGGCCGAAAGAAAATAGGACAGGACTTGCGCGGGCCAAAATAAAATAAGTCAGGGGGAAAAGCTATTAAGAAAATAATAAGAATAAAGGATATTTTGTTACTTCGCGGGTCGCCAAGTGGTTTCTGGCGGGCCGTATGTTGTGCGGGCCTGGTATAGACTATATCACGATCCCACTCTATAGCAGACTATTCTTTTTTTTTAAACTCGCTGGGCTAGACACTTGATATGAATACCAAATGACAGAGGAGTGAAGAGGGTGCACCACCAAAATCCCAGAGGGAAACGGCTCAAAGGCAGAATGCAAACACGGAAAAGAAAAGCATCAGTTAAGTCTGAGTGGAAGGAAGTGGTGAGGCAGGCCAAGACCCTACATGGGCTGTAGCGCCGCAGAGATGATGGATGGAGTGGAGTCAAAATGAAATTGGGGGTTGCCTCGGATTGCATGACGAATAAATCCGACTCCAGATCACGAGCTCTTTATCAAGAGGAGGTCGGGGCGGAGGGGGGGGGGCGGGTCCTTTCCGGGTGTCACTCAATTTGGGGCGGTCTTTTCGGTCCATTTCACATACTCGGAGCAGCTTATTTGATATGTGTAAGCTTTGGTTTTAAGTGGTTTTCATTAATCAGAGGGGGTAAAATCACTGGTTTCCCCGGGCGTCAAAACTCTTCTAGCTTGATCTCAACTATCCACTTCAGCCGGGAACGGGTTAGAAATAACGCGAAGAGATCGCGTTGTTTGAATAATGAAGGGGAAAAAATGCGCTCCTTATAAAACAGGAAGAAGCGGAGCGACGTGGTGTTAAAGTAGACAGGGACGATATTCTTGGGTCAATATATACCTTGAATACCTGAATAAACAAAGAGTCGTGTGGGGGGAAAGAACTGTTTGTGGAATGTAAGTGACATTCGAGATAAATCTTGTGAGTGAGAGCCACCTACCGGTGAGAGGCCGCCTTACCGGGTCATGCTGGCCATCTGGCAACGGAAACAAGGCGCGAGGGCACCAGGTCGTCAGAACCCGCGATAGTCGGGGAATGTGTCTTACTGCGATGGTTCTAGAAAGTGATACGTGTCTTCCATGTAAAAAAACCAACTCATTGTAACTATCAGCCATAACATTACGATAGAAACATAGCAGCGATGAGACTAGTTTATGGCTAGAATATGACATTAGAAATACATAATAGAAGCAATATTTTAAAATATAATTTAATCCTCTCTTTTCCCGTTTCGTACCTTTATTTCTAAAATTCTTGTGGGGATGTGATTCAGGGTTTCTTTCAGGCGGGGGGGGGGGGGGGGGGGGGGAAGTCCCAAGCAAATCAAGTGCCCCCCCCCCCTTTCCGGGAAAAAATGTCTATATAAAGTAAAATTTGTAATGAAAAGCTACCGGTATTGAGTTTTAATTGTTATAAAACATTTAAAGTAATAGAAATGTGAGCCTTTCATCGATTACAATAAATGGAACCAAAAAAAAAAGATCGCATTGTTCGATATACATTGATGCTTCATATCGTTCAGGTTAATCTTGTTACAGGCTAACCGAATTCCATAATAAACATCGTATTGTTTTGAGAATAGGCTGCTCCTGATCATAAGCCAAAAAACTTACTTTTTGTTGTTCGCATTTATCGGCATTTTTTTATTTATGTATATTTTGCAGCTTCACAAGTTGAAAGACTTTAATAACATTGCAGTAGCGTAGCTATGGGGGGGGGGGGGTTGCGGACCACACCAGGTGACACCATCTCAAGGGGTGACACCAAATTGAAAATTGCATATTTACATAGCACACACTGCTCGCTCTAACCAAATTTCATGAAAGGATAACCGATAACATGTCAAATTTCTCCACATGTAACCAATCCAAATGCGTGCTTTATCAAAAGTTCAAGGTTGATGCGTCAGTAATGAGGTGACCCTATAACCAGGTCAGAAAAACACAATTTAGACCATGATTCAACGGGGATTGAAGTGTTCGGTAACTTTCGTAAGTGACAAGAAGCTTTGACTTTGATACCAAATACGATGTGGTCGGGCGATTCTAATTACATGTCACAGTTCTCAAATACTTTTACCTCATGACACTCAATTAACGTGTTGTTGTTCTTGTCATTGTTATAATGTGGACTTATTTTAACAAAAAGAGGAAGTCGGTGGGGGGGGGGAGAGGGGGAGGGGTGGTGACACCATGAGTTTACCGCACCGGGTGACACCAACCCTAGCTACGCCACTGTAACATTATATCAAACTACCTCTACATTGATATAAGGTCTATAAATTGAATACAGCTCTTGCTTAGCTTTAAGAATTTGCAATCCGTTTTCAAATAACATTTCAGTAAAAAAATCTTTAATGTTTGAGTGGTAATTATAAAATGTATTATAGCATCATGCATTTTTTTTCAAATTCGTATTTAGCATTAAGTTTTATGTTCTCGATTCCATCCATGTATATTGAGTTAGATAAAATGAAAACTTTTTTTTTTTTTTTTTAAATTATATTTCAAAACAAAAATTAGGAATTTGACGTTTGCATACAAATAGTGGACGGTTCATCAATTATTATTAAATCGAGTGCGTTTCTAATTTTTGTATCACAGTTTCGGGAACAACCGAGTAAAATAAAGTTGTTGTTTTTTTAAAGTACACAGCCAATATTTACTAAATACTCAATGACATTTTCTTTTTAATATCACAATAACAAACACTCTTCCCAACGATTTGAATGCATTATTAAAAATTCGTTTTTTTATGTGAAGTCAGGTAGAAAGAATATATATATATATATAACTTTTTTTTTTTTTTTTTTTAAAAATAGTTTTTCGTTTTTTTTTCAAACTCCTTTTTTTTTTTTTTTTTTTTAAAAATAGCGTTTCGGTTATCTTGCAAACTCCATTTTTTATTTTATTTTGGTAGTAGTTAAAAATAAATTCTATGGAATTGGTACAAAATGTTTTAAAGTATATCGAAGAGGAAATTTGTAATTCATCTGAAACAAGTTATAGTAGTTTGAAAAATTAATCTAAACCAACATTTCAATCAAATGAATATTGGTAATTTAGACTTTATTTTGATACGATTTCCCTCACATAAAATCACACATAGATAAATATATGACATCTTATGTAAACAACTCACTAATATGCCGGTTTGTATACTTATTATAAAAAATACCAATTTTGAAAATCCGTAAAAATGTATAAGCCCTTTCCACAGGAAAAAAAAAAGAGTTCTTTTTCTGTTGGACTTTGGTAAAAACTTGGAAACATTTAGAAATAAATGTACGCTTTTGGTTTCTCCTTTTCGTTCAACATGCAAAACATAATTTTATCCATTCTTATTTGTGTTTGATACCTTTTTTCGGAACGAATTTTGTATATCTTTTAAAACATTTTTTGTTGTTGTAAATTCACTTATTTCTTAAGTAGTTTATCCCCAAAACTTTTTTTTAAAAAACATTACTATTCAGAAATAAAAATTTAAAAAAAACATATTTTTGTATAACACACGTGGTCAAGCAGAGACGTCAAAGGTGTGGTTGGTGATATTGATGTTGCCATCAGTGTGCGTTTTTCGTGACATTATCATATATTTTGTCTTCGCTTCATTGACCACAAGACCAGTTTTGGCCGAGACATCTTCAATTTCCCTGAATGCTTTAATTATATCATTGCTGTTTCTACCAAGTAGCGCTATCTCGTCTGTGCATGCCAGGTACTGCAGTGGCTGACTTCATAACGTTCCTGATATTTGTTGGTCTGTAATACCCCTCTGATATATACATTGCCCCCTTTCTACGTTTCTGGCAGGCATGAGTGTTTGGAGCCAGGGGACATTTTTACCTCTCCCCCCCCCCATTCTGAAAGCCCTTATTTTCACCCATTAATACAATAAAAGCTCCTTAGTTGCCCCCACTAGTCTGGCGCCCGGGGACATATTTATTTATTTATTTAGGCATTTTTTATATAGCGCTTACCTTAAAGCTCTAAGCGCTTTACAATTATTAAAAACATGTAAACATAAGCCCCCTATGCCCACCTTTCCCTCTGGTTGAGCCCCCATCCCCCCCCCAAAAGAAAAATCTGACCCCCCCCCCCCCAAAGCTTAAATTGTCTGAAAGAAACACGCTGGATATTTAAACACACTACAACTTAAAATGGGAAGTAAACATATTACATGTAAACCTACGCCCCCCATGCCCACCTTTCCCCCCGGTTGAGCCCCCACCCCCACCCCAAAAAAAAAATCTGACCCCCCCCCCCCCAAAGCTTAAATTGTCTGAAAGAAACACGCTGGATATTTAAACACACTACAACTTAAAATGGGAAGTAAACATATAGTTTATTCGATTTTTAAAATTACATGAATTATTTACCTTGATTTCTAACGTAACCTTAAAAGAAAAGATAAGAAATCAGAAATTATAATAATTTTTTTTTTTAAAGTTTTTTTATTTTATTTTAATAGAACCATTTTTTGTTTTTCTTTCTTCTACGCACGGCTGCAGCGTTTAACACATTCTGCTTGTAAATGGAAGTTGTGCTGACATATTTTCAGCAGAATATTCAAAATATAAATTATCATTATTCATTTTTTTGTAAATCAAGACTCGATCTATTTTTAAGTAAGGGGAAAAACTAAAGATAAGCTGAGTACCACATTTTAGTTAAAATTGTCAATAAAAGATGTATACATCTTTCTGGCCATTGGGGACTAGATTGACAACCATTGTAGAAACAGGTGCTTGATTGGTTCTCTTCATAATGCAAGGCAAACAAAACCTTGAAAGGCCCAAAGAGAAATTGTGCGTAATAGTAGAGAAGGATCCTGATCCTGCAGACACCACTTATAGAATCAGCTGACAGAAATGAAGTTCATCGGCCGTTCTTTAGATCATGAGTACTGTATGAGTGAATAGCATTGGATTGCACTCTGGCTTATTCGATAGATATCTTTAGGAACATCAATGATCTTAAAATATCAATGCAAGAAGGAGGAATTCCTGTTTCATTAATGCAGACGAAATTGATGGAAGAAGTGCACAACTTTAAAAAAAAAATAATAATAAAAAAAAAAAATTAAGTTACTTTAGACGAAAATCATAATCAATCTAATGTTCTTGCAAATGTTTGATTAATTATATAACTCTTCATTTCATGCATTTTGAAAAGTCCGAACATCATACAAACCTTACAAAGTATTAGTTTAAAATAAATATGACAAGGGCCTACACATAGTTTTGGTTTTAACAAAAATTTCTAAGGCTGTACCTCTGCCATTTTCCGTGCATAAAGAGCCGCCCCTCTTGTGATGACCAATTTTTTTTCTAAAAATAAGTTATTTATAACTCCTATGCCTATGATTTTTCTTCGGCTTTCGAATAATCAAAAAATAAAAAATAAAATAAAATGACGTTAGCATATTTATAATCATATGCATGTATATTTTATTAAATACAAATCTGTTCAATTAACGTAATGTTTTGAAAAGCACATTGTATAAGACGGTGACCGACAGCCATTAAAAAAAAAAGAAAAAAAAAACAGTCCGTGGTCATTTAATGTATGTGTACCTCTATACTCTAATTGTCTTCTAGGAATATTATTTTGAGCTTGAGAACCATTGTAATTTGATCAAACTCTTGTTTGTTAAAAGTTTTCATTTTCTGAAGTCTCACAGATTCTCCGAAACGCGTGATTCAATATGGCGGTTGGTGAACTGTTTTCATTGCGAAATATGTAAACATAGAGATTTTAACGAGCTCCTGAAAGGAAATTACACCCTGAAATATATTTTCCTTGTTCTTAAAATGGGTGCTAAAGATTCTAAATTGTCAGTGATATCATTTGAAGATGCATCAAAGCGAGGTTTGTTAAATGGTTTTCATTCTAATTGCCTAACCGTACCGTTAAAATGAAATTAAATAAAATTTGTAAAATTAAAAGACAAAATCAAAAGATAAAGGCAAGGATGATAATGATTCTGTTAACAAGCCAACTAACTAGTTTACGGAAATACCATAAGCCATAAGCCCTTCGCCTTCACTAGAAGATTCACTCATGATCATATTTTTTTTAAAATCCCATTTATATTTCATCTATCTAGAGCACTCGACAAATAGAAATTATTACTACTGTAGTCTACATGTATAGGCATAGGCATACTATTCACTAATTGTAATTATTCAGTAACATTAGTTATTAGGCTAAATCGGCTAAGGCTAAACATGCCAATTTCTAGACTTTAGTAAGACACTTAAAAAAATTCAATTAAAATATTAGTTTTATAGAGCAAACTTCAATTTAAAGAAAATAAAATCATGATCAATGATAATCAATCAACTTTCTAGCTTGAGTGGTAATATACTAATTTATAGATTTATAGCTATGAGTGTGAGCACGCTTGTAGTTGTTTTTATTATGGGCATGGATAAATTTATGTTTGATTGTAATTTTTTACTCCAATATAACATTGACCATTGACCAAATTTTGTGACCCAATGAATTAGGCCCTTCTGGTCAATCTGATTTAAACATAACAAATTTTGTTTTCAGGATTTATTCCATTCTATGACATTCATTTTAAAAAGTAAAAGAAATGTCAACAATACAATCATAATTTGGGTCTAGTTCAATAAATAAATAGGCTTAAGTTTTAGCATATCTCGCTATCACTTTAATCCACTATAGTATTATATGTAGGCATCGTCTAAACGTCAGGCGACCGGAAAAATTGTGCAGGATATATTCATCAGGCGAGCGTGTCACGCTTTATTTAAAATTGTCTTGACTATCATGTAATTGAATATAAAACGAACAAAAATAAATTATAATTAGTTTAAGAGCTTAGTAATATATATTTTGGAAGAGAAAATTTTCAAACAATAGTAGGATAGTTATTTTAACTTCAACCCTAATATTAATACTAATAAACATACACAATTTTACAAGAAATAAAGGCGAAATATTCAGTTTGTCACTCTTTAAAAAATAAGTCCTTTCGCTATTGACAACATTTAATCATTTTTTAAGCAGCCTTTACAAAACCATGTTTTGATCTTCTTTGCCTCAGCCTTTAACCCGACACACTTCCTATCATACCAATTTAAAAAATGGTCACAGCATATAACAAAAGTCATGTGACTTGGTCACCTGGCGAATATCTCGTAAACATATTTATCCGGTCACCGGGCATGTAGACACTTCGTTATATGTAACCTGTCAATGTTAACAGGCTATTCTGTTAACTAATCTAAGACTATATGGACAATGTGATATACACTGTGACTGTGAGTCATTATCAGCAGAATGATTTTATGTATATTAGACATTGGTTAAGGAGAAATCACTCCATGAAAATGAGTTTGCTCCCTTTTTCCATTTCTATCTGTGTGTGAGCATGTTTTATCTGGGCTTGTTTTGTGATTAATTGGTTGTGAAATTTAATCAATTTTTTGGACTGCCATTGTTAAAGTCTTATGGTGAAGAGGGCCTCCCTCTAGATTGCAAACACAACTCAGACTTTCTTTATGATATTTCACATGCTAGTGATGAAAGTATTAGCTCTAGGGGTGATCACTGTTTGATTCAGGCATCTCTCCAGGAAGAAAGTCAATGCCCCCCTCCCCACCAATCACCCCCAGAAAAATGCATATAACAATAAAACACAAATTTGTTTTATAAAACAATCCAACTAAATTGTCATTTTTATAAAATTTAAAAAAAAGAATAGTAACTGGTGCCATGAACCGATTACAATTAGTGGGTCTTATGAAATATTGATACACTAAATATATAAATATATTTGATGATCCATATATATAATTTTAATATAGTCCTTGCTAAGTATCAAATATGTGCAATCGGTTTTCAAATTATATTTCATCATAAAAGCATGACTTTTAAAGAAGGGATAGGATTAATTATAAGTTGTGTGATGGCATCATGCTTTAATAAAAGATAATTTTATTAGCATAATTTTAAATGTACTCAATTCCCTGTTAGTTGAGCTAGAAAACCTAAAAAACTGATAATTTAATTTTTACAAACAGTGCATGTTTCATCAATTATTATTAAATCGAAAGCCTTTGTGTTTTCTTTAAATGTGCTACTTTTGTAACACTGTATCCTGAATAAAAGATTTTTTTAAATACATAGCCTGTATTTATGAAATTCCCAACTGCTTTTCTCATTTTAATATCAGAATAATAAACAATTTGCCCCACCTATGCGCATGCATTTTTTAAACATTATTTTTTTGTAGATGGAAATACAGTAGAAAGCTAACTAGCATTTTGATTTTTTTTTTTTCCAGATCTTTAAAAGATTTTAAACCAGTTTTAGAAAAATTTCTTCTTTCAAATAAATTCTATGTATTTGGGGGAAAAAAGAATTAAAGTATATCGATGAGGCAATTTGTAATTTATCAGAAGAAAGTTATAATAGTTTGAAATTGGAAATAAGCATTTCAATCAACAGAATATTTTGAAATTTATACATTATTTTTATATGAGCTCGATCAGAGAAAATCACATTAATAAATATATGATGTCCTTTGTAAACATCTTATGTCTTCTTAACATACATATGCTGCTTATATTCGACTGATAAAAATAACCAGTTTTAAAAATGCATAAAAATGCATAAATCTTTCTACAAGTTTTTTTTTTTGTTCACTTTGACTGAAAATGAATCTATTATACATAAGTAATTTCTTTCTCATTTGCTTTCGAAATGTAAAATGATATTAGCAGTGCTTGGTTGTGATGGAAACAATTTTTTGGAAGGAATTTTTTTGTAATGAAATTCATTTATTAATTAAATAGTTTGAATAAAAATTAACAACCATATAACTATTTAGTAATTAAAAAAAATTTGTATAATAAAGCCAGGTCAAGTAAAGAAGTTGCTTGACTTTTCGGGGCCCCCTGCCACTTTTGTCATTCCCCAACTTGCATTCTAAGTTAAAGAAGTGTCCACATCTCAGCTTTAAGCCCTTAAAGTATCTGAGCCCTCTTCAGTCATAAAGTGTTGCAGCTCCCACACAATAGCTCTGAGCTCAAGTGACACCCCCCCCCCCTCCTCTAACTCTGAAACCCATTATTTTCATCCATTACATACCAATCACACCCATTTTGGCGCGCCTATTTTCCAGCTCACATCAGACCTTATCTTTCGTCTATGCCTTGGCAATGACTGGCATTGCCCACATTAAAATCTGAAATACCCTCCACCCTAACCCATGCACCCCCAGGAAGGAAAAGTTTGAAATAAACACTACCAGTGATAGTGACATAAGAGTCAGATATTGATAATATTAGTGCTAAGCTTAGTCATGTTGTTACAGACAGCTTTTTTTGTGGAAAGTTTGAAAATCGAACAAGATAGACAAAGATTGGATCCCAAATACCTACCTTAAAGATATCCATGTTTGTGCATGATCTGGAGTATTAATTAATAAAAAATGGATTGAACGTCAAGTGAAAAGGAATTTTTGAATCTATTTTTTGCTTTCCCCATTGTATTTTGTATGACAGAAATTTGATGGTGGTTAAAAGGCAGAGGAAGAAATTCACCAAAATAATACCTATAATAGTACCTATAACTTGACATTTTCTGAAAGGATAATTATTTTATTATCTAAAAAAAACCCTGATGCAATGATAGAACAAAGTAGTGAGATTAGGGTGGGTTGAATGCAGAAGTTGACTAACACATTTTTCTCACTCTGTAAAGGTCATGGTCAATATCAAGATACATAATATAAAAACAGAAATTCTTTTTATACCGTAGGTTACCCTGTTCAATGAATTTCAGAAAATTTATGGTGTAGCTGTATGAGAACTTCAATGATTTATTTATTTGGGTCAATCGACCTGTATCTCTTTTCTGGTTTATTTATGATTGAACCATAATTTGTAAGTCTTTGTTAAATATTTAGTACCTGAAGTGTAAAGATAATTTTAAAAGTTTTTTTATATCTTTGGAATATATTATATAGTTATGACAGAGTGAAAGTCAAAACTTCCAAGGCAAATCATTTTAAATAGGCCAAAGAGCTTTTGAAAATGTTTTGAAAGTACTAGCAACTAAAAAATAATCATTAACATTAATCTTATAGTCATTGAACTCTGATGTGTAAAATTTAATAATTTAAACATAATTTTCAACTTTCTGAACAAAAGAAATCATTTACAAAATGTGGTTCTTAACCAGGGGTGCCCGCAACCCCTGGGGGGTGTGGGAGGCAGTGTCAGGGGAGCTTTAGGATTCAGAAAATACGGTTTATTTACATTTTTATTACCATTTCGTATTGTTTGGGGTGCGGGAAATATCTTTTGAAATCAAAATGGGGGTGCTTAAAATGTTTTGAAATCAAGAACGGAAGTGGCGCTGGAAATAGGTTAAAACCCCCTTATCTGGAATATCTAAAAAATAGATATGCACTTTTGCACGTGCTGTATAAGGCAATTATCACTATAATTTTGGTCTTTATGTGCCTAACTTGGTAAACCTAATGTAATAAGAAGAAAGCACTTTTTTTTTTAACTTCTTAAAAAATCTGTTTAAGACAGTGTAGTGGCATGGACGTAATGTAGCTAATAATGTTTTGTCTGTTACAGTCTCAGAGGCAGAGAGCGCAAGACTCCGTGAAGCTTTTAGAAGAGTGACAGCAGTGAATTCTACAATGTCGGATACAGTCTTTGTCAGGGATGTGTTGTGGGATGGAGTACCAGGGAACATTGCCCAGGTACTTTAAGAACCAACACATTGAAAATAGAACTTACACATTTTATCTCCACATTAATTCTGTTAACATAGCAGCTTGCTTCATAGCTCAAAGAGCTGCACACATTACCAAAAACAATACCCACGTATGCCAAACAACAAAGAGGGATATTTTGCATATGATTGATGACTACACCCAGCTATTAGACCATGCCACTGTCTTTAAAGACCAGTCCAACCCTCAGTGCACTGTCAATTCTGCTCAGGACAAAACAGCCCTGTCATATCAACCCAGGACAAAACGTCTCTGTCTTATAGGCCTATTAAATCAGCCACAACAAAAGGGCCTCTGTCAACATGGCCCCCAACAGTAATTATGCTACATATTTTATGGAGATTAATTTGAGGATGGAAGAATGTGTTACAACAGACTTCTTTACAAATGATGTTTACACAAAAAATGTTAATACTCTGTACTTTTTGTTTAAAAAAAAAGTTTTTGAAATTAAAAAAACAATATATTTTCACCATTTGTCTTCCAAACAGCTAATTTACAGAGGCTATGGTGGGACATCAAAAGGTTTGGGCTACAAAGATTTACTCTGTGGCCTTGTTATACTCACAAAGGGTACTAAAGAGGAAAAAATGAAGTGTAAGTTGGATAACTTGTGCTATAATGTGTTAATTTAACTGTATGTCATGCTGTGTGAACTCATTTCTTTAAATTCCCCTGTCAGTTAAAAACTTTTAGCCCTTATTTCTTTAAGTTTGTGACAAATCTTTGTGATGAATGAATCTTTTTATTTTGTGCTTCTTCAGTGATATTTGCCATGTACTGTGATGAGTCATGCAGCTATGTACAGAAATCTGAAATGGATCGACGGGTAATAGATATTGAGGGGCAGATTTCACCTGCACTCTCTACATTGTTTCAAGAGGTCAGCATCATATTAATATTGTTTTGTCTCACGTTCATTAAGGTTGTTTATGTGCAGACTCTTATTCCCGTCAACTTGTTAATTAGATTCGTTGTCAATGACACCACATTCTATCAAATATTCAGTCTCGGAACACCCACCCCCCCCCCCCCAACCCTAATCAATTTTCCTGTTTTCCAAGGGTAGGATGAAGGAAATAGGATTGCACAAAATAAAACTCCAGATAACTGCACTAAATGAGATTCTTTTTTTAAAAATATATCTCAAGTGCCTTTGGTGCGTAATATTTTGTTTTGTTTTTCTGAAATTGTTGGTGAAATAAATCTGGGGTCTAAAAGTGGGTGGGTCATTAGAATATTAATATTTTAATATTTAATATAGTTCATGGGCATGAAAAAAATGTGCCGTTGTCAGCACTCATTGGGATACTTATAAAGTGCGTTAATGAATGCATGTTTTGTTCATTTTTCAGCCCCAGCCCCCCCCCCAATTGCATTATATAAGGGATTTATGCCAAAAACTAAGGTTTTTAGGAATTTGTTTTAATATTTAGTGTTTTGATTTTTTTTTGGATGCAATCTAAAATGTTTGATTTCACTGGCTGGGCGTCTTATGATAATTGTTTGATTTTTAGTGTGACCAGGTGTCTTACGAGCAGTTCTCTCAGTGGCTGAAGCTTCACCCTGATGCAACAGTCATTAGTAAATGGCTGCTGGTAGAATCGTCCAGTTTGTCTCTGTCTGGTGACCATGACACGCCCACCTTCTACCAGACCCTAGCCGGAGTTACTCACTGTAAGGAGTGCACATTTTAAGTTATCACAAAAAACCAAATATTTATAGACACACGGCAGTTATTCTTAACCATGTCTGGTTTCCTGTGTGCCCTAAATAACCAGCATTATTTTGGCATAATTCACTGTATGTTGGACAAGCTTCTAATTATGTTTGATTTAAGTTTTTTCTTCATATTTATATATAAGAACAATTTAAGGTTTATATATTTGTTGAATTTAATTGTTGAATTTATATATTGGTATCACACGCAGTTAGTAGTGTTGTTTTTTCTTTTGTGTCAAAAAAAACTCTTACCTTGAATAGAAGTTGTACAAAACAAAATTTTATTTTGTCATCTCATTTTAGTGGAGGAAAGAGAAATCATTGAACTTGAGAAACGCTACTGGACCCTGAAAGCCCTATCAAAGTCAGGACGGTTTGATCTTGAGCTTTTCAAGTCCCAAGTGCACCCTCCGATGCCAGAGAAACTGTGTGAATGTAAGTCTGATTTATAATGAATCTTATGTCTGTGTGTCATGTCTCATGCTCTTCAACAACGAAACACAAAAGCTAACATTAAAAAAAAAATGTGGGCTGTAACATTAAATTAATTTTTTGGACAGTTACGAAATATATTGTTAGAATTTGGAACACGAGATGTCAAAATATAAATGAAATTGAGACACTGAGGGAAAAGTGTAATATTGTTATACAGTATTAGACAGCTGGCCGCTTCACGATTTGTCAAAAGTGAGTTAGCTCTCCTACCATAATGTGCTGCATAGAGATCTAGGTCACAGGCTAAAAAAAGAATTCTCCACAGCAAATAGTAGTTCTTGGCAGAAGCCTGTACTCATGTCTTTATTACCATCTACTTGAGCTTCAGGAGGCTCTGCAAAAGATCAGTAAAAAAAACTGTTTGCTATTTAATCTTTGATTGACCTGTTTCAAGATCAGTTTTCGACAACATTTCATGTTTTTTTTAATTTTAAAAAATGTATGGAGTTGGAGGTTGTCATTACAACAATGGAAACAATGAAAATGACTTATTCCACAATGATAGTCACTGATCGGATTATTCTAAAAGAATGGTTTTCTGATTTAAAATAGCATACTTAATTCTCTTACATAAATGAAGAAAAATAAATGGTAGGCCATTGCCAACTACATAAGTGGGCCATGAACCTTTATGAAAAATATATACAATTATTTACATCAGACACATTTTCAGTTTTCTTTGATATTAAATTAAAAAAATGTACCCCATCCACCAGTTCTGTTCATGGCATTTGATGAGAACTGTGACAACCACATAGATTTCAAAGAGATGACCTGTGGAATTTCAGCCTGCTGCCGTGGTCCAACATTAGAGCGGCAAAAGTGTGAGTATATTCATTGTTGATCCACTGATATATGAACACACCCAGAGACTAGCTGAGGGTTAAACAAAAGATGCAACAGAGACTAGCTGGTTGGCCATTGCACAATTTTAAATCACTGCTACATTTTCACTGAATTGTTCAGTGTCACTAACCGGTCAGTAATGGCACATCAAAATGTTGGAATGGGAAAGGTTATGAAAAAGTATGCAATTTTTGTCCATGATATTTATTTTGTAAAATTTAGCAAGGTAATTATTATGTATGTTTTATGAATGACTTTTAAAAATGAAAATCTCATTCATAACGTAAAAAATAAAATGGCATGAAATCAAGCACATGATAAGCAAGTACTCTACTGTTACATCAATGGATCTGATATGTTTCATCTGAAGTCAAAATCTTCTATGTATCATGTAGCTTGACGAAAGTCCTCATTGTATGAATTATTTCCCTTGGCTTTATTACCTTGTCCTTTTTATTACCAGAAGTTTTTGGAGATATCAAGATTTCATTTATGTTAATTTCAGTAATCTAACACATAGGTTCTTAACTCTGCAACCCCTGGGCAGTGTGAGGGAGGGGGGTGCAGGAAGAACCAGGATATCATATTTATTGGCATTTCTTATTTGGGTGGGGTTAGGGGGCTGCAGGAAATATGTTTTGAAATAGAGAGGGAGTACGGCACTCCAAAAGGTTAAGAACCCCTGGTCAAACAAACCTCTCACTGTACTGTTGTTGTAAATGTCTTTGTTTCATTTCAGTTTGCTTCAAGGTCTTTGACACGGATCATGACTCAAAACTCAATGAACAAGAAGTCATTGCTATGCTGGAGGCCTTAAATATAGTTAGGAGGGTGTACAACTCAGATGCCACACTGGTAGGTTGCAGGATCTACTATGTTTATAAACATTTATACGATATATATGTATTATGTCAGTAGGATCTGTAACTTATGTTACTTGTGTTTGTCAGTCCCATTGGTTTTGATAAGTATTTGCATACAGAGTTGGTTTTTTTTACATTTCATATCTTGCACCATTTTACTACTCAAACTGCGACTTCAAATTGTGTAAATTACTATTACGACCTTTATTATACTAACTTGAGACCTTCATCAAATGGCTCGGCCTTCTTACGTTGTCTAGGGTGTATGAATCTCTCTCTCACATAAAACACAAGGTCCAGTGTAACAATATAATAATTTTTTGCATACTTTACAAAACAGGATACTGCTATTCAATATACTAATGGCGCGGGGAACACACATCAGTCCAACTACCAACTATCCACTCTCTTAGCACAACTACTCGACTAACTCTTTACTGACAACTTTTGACGACTAACAATTCTTGTCTTACTCTTCTACCTTTCCTCTGACCTCTAGCTAACACACATCCCTTTTATATTACCACACAAACAACTCAGCCTACGCTAACGTTCCACACCACGGACTAACGTCACGCTCTGACCTCACGATCAACAACTCATAAAACACTCTCACGATTCACGACTCCCCCTACCCAACATTCACAATCTAGTTCACAACAATTACTTTATTTTATGAACGTCGCCATCGACCTGATCTTTTATTCATTTGGGCATTTGCCCTCCAGCCTCGGCTATGTTAAAAAGTGTACTTGTTTCCTTAGTTAGTTAGTCTTTGATATATATTTTTTTAAAACATTTTTTCTGTCATAACATTTTTTTGTTTCCTTCCCTGTGAAAAGGGTAGCCAAGACTTGCCTGTGATAGAACCTAGCATAGTGGCCAAAGAAATCCTGTCTTGTCATGACGTCAATAAGGTAGGGCTGATGCTTGCCACAGTTAAGGAATTACATTGAGTGAATTTCTCATGCAACTCTGTAGAAATTTGAATACGAGAACACTTTTTTGGTTTAAACCATATTTAATGACTAACAAGATTTAGAAAATATACAGTTATGATGGAATCCACATGATCAGATGGCTAAGATTATTGACTTACATTATTTATAAGAGTGTTTTAAAGGGTTTGAAAAAAAAAGTTTTTGTATTAAAAATGCTGTCTCTACAAAATACAACATAATACAACTGTTGATATAATGACTATACAGTTTCATACATGGGCAGTTTGTTACTTGATCTTGTGTTTGTGTCAATAGGAGGGATGCTTGACCATGGAGGATTACCTTTTATGGACGGTCAACAATCAACTGACCACTGATTTCTTAGAACTTCTCAGTCAGGTAGGCACTGTTGTCATGTCATTTCATGCCTTTTTTTTCCCCCCCATCTTTCACTACATTCTTTTAGGTAGGCATGATGGACCGAGAGAATCAGTTCAAAGTTTGATTTTGACCTGCCAGGGAGAACCATGTGCAAAGTGACTCTCCTATCTCTACAATGTCACTAGTCAGAAGATCACCTAAGGCTACAGAGCTGATGTCAAGGAGCATGTCATTTATTTATTAACTTTCAGACCAAAGACCCAACTCCACTGAAGTTGATGTTTATTTACATAAGGAATTTCAGATAATGTTATGTAATTATGTGTGAGTTTTTTTCTAGCATAATATTTCTTTGTTCAAGAGTTGTGTTTTATAGTATCATAAATGTTCATCAGATGGAAATTTCAAATACTTTGACCAGATTTGATTGCAGTTGTTTCAAACAAAAATTGTCTCATGCAATCATTGAAAAAAAAAAAAAAAAATTTCTTGTATATTTTCCAGATATGTCACATAGTGCTGGGCTTGTACCCACAAACTAAAGAAGAAGAAGGGAAAATTATACAGTAAGTAGATTACCTTATGTAACCATAATTGAAAATAAGTTTTGACACAATGGCAGCCATGCCGGTCAAATGGGGGCTCCTTGCGCTGTCAGTAAGCCCTTGGTGTTAAGTTGAAGTAACATGGCAACTACAACAGTGATCAATGAATTTGTTAACACATACAATTTTGACAGGTTGTAAAAGAATTTCAAACCTACTCTGTATCAGAATGAAAGTTGTTGTTCAAATGAAGATACAAATAAAAAGAAAATTTCAATGAATTATAAAATCAAACCGTATTAAACTCATGTTGTGCTTTCCTAAAGTGGTTAGAATAAGATGGAACTTGGAGACATTGTAGAAAATAGGTCTACCTTTCATCCAGCGCCAATATTCCATCTTTGTGTGCCAATCCACCCAGCAGAATGAGCCTTGTTCCACACAGAGGTACCTCTGGCAAAGTGAGCACCAGATGTTGCTCTTCACCTTCTTGCAAAGATTGTCTTTGTAAGACACTCCAGGATTTTGCTTGTGGTGCCTGGAGTGCTTTTCCATGCTCACAACACAGATATGATTAGATGATGTGTCACCTGAACTGGAAACGTATTCTTGATTAAATTCTGACTCCTCGGAGTCTGAATCAACCAAAGTATTGATCACCTGTTGGACTGTGATAAGCTGTGGTAACCTTCTTCGCTTTCCTGTTGAAGTGCTTGGTGCATCAGCCGCTCATTTCTTTGTGAATTTTCAGAATTTTTTCACATCAAACCACACAAAGTCAATTCAAACACATGAGGACAGACATTTGCAATGGCTAACCAGGAGGTTTGACCATGATTTGATGGTTATTTTTAGTTTGTGGTGCATTTTTTTAACTTAGTAGGCAAAGTACAGAAAATTAGGTATAGCAGTGTAATCGCAGATTTGAAATTACCCAAAAAATCTGTACAGCGGTCTGGTAGGGTTAAAACCACCTCAAAATGAGAAAATTGCAATTGCAATTACAATTCAAAGCAAAATATCTCACCAAATAAGCACCATAGATTTTATTTGCTTTATTTAATCTTTATGAGTAGATGATACTTTTAAATATATGATTATTTATGCATAACGTAAGAAGTATAAATAATGTTAATAGTTACCGATAACGTAAGAAAAAAAAACCCTATATATTTGAGATGTCATGTGCCGACTTCAGCTTTGCTAAAAAATAACTTTGGCCACTGAGACAAAAAGGTTATACGGCACTGAGCTAGAGCCTCTATCTTGACAATAATCTGACTGATACACATAAAGTGAGTGAGAGGAGGTTTTGAATAATTGCCCTAGCATTCATTGCAAATATTTATTTACAGATGCACATCTGCTGCTTTAAATTTGAAATCTTACAAACTTCTCTTTTGCTATGCAATTGTTTAATCACAACCAAAAAAACAGGGACTAGTAATTTCAAGATCCACTCACTCCTCTTTCTTCTTTTCTAAAACTAAAACTTATGTTCTGTTAAATTATTTTATGTAATAAAAAAAATGTGTGGATAATTAGTGATTTTTTTTTGTTGTTCCCACCGCAGGCATTGGTTGGAGAGAGAAAGTCGCAAGCCTTTAGAAGTGGGTCAGATCTGGTATTTGGTAAACATGCAGTGGTGGACCCTTTGGCTGGAGTACGTCAATGCTGAGGTAAACATTGATACCATGGTAAATTGGTGACATGGACTGGTGGCCCTATGGCTGTAATATGCTATTGCCGTAGGAAACATTTGAATGAACAGAAAGTTGTGGAGATCACTAGTGAAGAGTCATTAATATAGAGCCGATATAGAGTTTAAATCCTCTGCTAGGAATCTTGGTTAGATTCTTTCTGACAACGTCTCTCAATAATCATATTTCTCACATCTGTCGCTCTGCATACACAGCTATCCATCAGATCAGCTCCATCCGCCACTTCCTCACAGTGAACGCAACAAAAAGACTTGCCTGGGCTCTTGTTCTCTCTCTTTTTGACTATAGTAACTCTCTTCTGTCAGGTTCACCAAAACATTTCATAGAAAAATAGCAGAAAGTTCAAAACTCAGCTGCTAGGTTAGTTCTAAAGGCAAAGAAACATGATCACGTCACTCCACTAATTCACTCTCTATATTGGCTCCCCATACAGGCACGCATTGTTTACAAGCTGTTATCTGGTTCCTGCCCCTCCTATCTTACTA
This sequence comes from Lymnaea stagnalis, assembly GCA_964033795.1. Classification (NCBI taxonomy): domain Eukaryota; kingdom Metazoa; phylum Mollusca; class Gastropoda; family Lymnaeidae; genus Lymnaea; species Lymnaea stagnalis. The sequence continues at coordinate 85,651 of CAXITT010000259.1, read as the reverse complement.
AACTTCTTACTGTCTATTCACCCCTTCGAAAGCTTAAGTCCTCCGCAGACAAGCGTATTCTTTCTGTTCCCAGAACATGCACTAAAATATACGGTGAACGATATTTCTTTTTCTGTGCCCCAAAAAAATTGGGTGCGTGATGTCAAGCTTTTTACCAATTGTTGTTTTTAAATGTATACGTTTATGTAATTGCTAATTTTTATGTGAAGAGCAGTGAGCCTAGCCCTAGGCTGGGTACTGTGCTGTATAAAACCTCCTAATAAAAATAATAAGAATATGACATGGTATACTGCACAATTTAATGAGGTCTTTATGTAGTCTCAAAATTAGATGATGGAAAATTCTTAATTAAAATTTCTTAATATTTGTCATAAAAAATTTGAAAGATTTGTTCCGTAACAATTCACTCTAGTTATGGTCTACCATTTTAACAAAAAATTGACAAAACATTAGCATGGAGAACTAGCTGCTGTGTTTTATTATCTTGTCATTAGATGGACCCTATCAGCAAACAGCAGCGGATCATCAAGGGCAAGCATTCCAACACCGCCCTCGCTTGGGAGGACGAGACTGTTATAATGGTCGGGGCGACTCGGCCAGGGGCAGATAATTCAAACCAAAGGTGGGCACATTTTCTTTAGATGACATTTTAGAATACAAATATCTACTGACGCCAATAGTTTATAGTTAAGCGTAACATCATAGACACCAGTTGTATCTCAGCCTAAAAATCTATGCTTTACCAGGCTAGAACGGATACTTTACACCGTCTATCACTCAGAATCAACTTATCTCTCCCGATCACAGGCCAACAACTACCTCATTGACTACAGCTGATGCAACAGCCACCCACAAGCCACCTGGTCTATCCCCCAAGCCATCAAGAAAGCTCCCCCCATCTGGTGTGGCCAAGCCCCTGGCCATCAACAACAATCATCTCCTGGTGAACCCATCCAAGGTATGAAAATAACTTATTACCTGTAAGATCTCTTCAGAGTACTGTCAGAACAATATCGTGTGGCCCAGTCCTGTGTTCAACATCCTTAGAGTAGGAGTAACTAATAAATTAAGCTGAGCTCATTGTGTTAGATCAGTGTGGCAACCTGCTTAAGTTATCCAATCTCCTGGTTGCAACCTGCTTAGGTTATCCAATCTCCTGGTTGCAACCTGCTTAGGTTATCCAATCTCCTGGTTGCAACCTGCTTAGGTTATCCAATCTCCTGGTTGCAACCTGCTTAGGTTATCCAATCTCCTAGTCGCAACCTTCTTCTTCTATATATGAAGAACCCACAATCAATTTATTGATCATTCTGGCTCCTATGCATGTAGAGGGGATTTGAAATATTTCTGTGCCTGGTAGAGGATATTTGTATCATTTTAATTTGGGGTTGTCAGTGCAATTAGCTGCACATCAGCACATGATTTTCCAATTTTCATCTCATCTGTTGTAGTTCGGTTTCATCATATCATTTGCATATGTTATATACCGATTGGGCTACACCAAGGTCAGTATTCAGATCAAAATTTTTTTTAAAAACATATCCGTAGGTCATTAAAAATAGATAAATTTTAAGCCAAAGAAAATATGGCTCCCAAAGCGCCTAAAGTCTAACTATTTGGACAAAACATCAAATAAAATCTGACCTGAGCTGAATTGGAACACGTTGCAGTCCGCAGGGAAAAATCCACATGATGACCGTACATACCCACGTATATAAGATAACCTGCCTAGGTGACACAGTGCTCTTATTGTACTCTGCTCTCTGCTTGGGTGACACAGTGCTCTTGTTGTACTCTACTTTCTGCTTAGGGGACACAGTGCTCTTGTTGTACTCTACTTCCTGCTTAGGGGACACAGTGCTCTTGTGGCACCTTGATTATGTGTAAAAATGCCATTAGTCTTGGCACTGTGTCAAAATAGACAAGGTAGAGAGAGAGAGAGGTAGAGAGAGAGAGAGACATGGTCAGAACCTTCCCTCACTTTAATCAAAATAAAGTATTTGACCAGACTATTACCCCTTGGCGTCCACTCGGGTTGGAATCTAACGACTTGGTCATGTTGACTTTTGGGTGTCCACTCAGGGTTGAATATAGCCTTGGTCATGTTGACTTTTGGGTGTCCACTCAGGGTTGAATATAGCCTTGGTCATGTTGACTTTTGGGTGTCCACTCAGGTTTGAGTAAAGCCTTGGTCATGTTGACTTTTGGGTGTCCACTCAGGGTTGAATATAGCCTTAGTTATGTTGACTTTTGGGTGTCCACTCAGCGTTGAGTAAAGTCTTGGTCATGTTGACTTTTGGGTGTCCACTCAGGGTTGAATATAGCCTTGGTCATGTTGACTTTTGGGTGTCCACTCAGGGTTGAATATAGCCTTGGTTATGTTGACTTTTGGGTGTCCACTCAGGGTTGAATATAGCCTTGGTCATGTTGGCTTTTCGAGTACAAACATCAAAGCCATTTAAATAAATTAGTGATCTCTGATGAATGCAGCTGCAAAACTTTCAAAACTTAAACCAGGAGTTTACATATTTGATCTCATTTTACTGGGATGAATAATTAGCCTGAAAAATTGGATAATTACCATAAGACGAATGGCATTTGATGATTCCATTGGTTGATTCTATTGATCTTGTTGTTGCATAGGGCTAATGTCAAATTTCTTTCCACAGTACAACTCCATGACAAATGAGGGCGGCAGGCTGAGAAGGGATGTGGTGCTGGTGCGAGGGAAAGACTTTGAAATAGTCCCAGAATGCATTTGGAGGGCACTGACCACGTGGTACGGTGGTTCACCTGCACTACCGAGAACTGTACGTAGCTGCAGGGAATGGAAAAGGGGGGGGG
>CAXITT010000259.1:52370-82588 GCA_964033795.1 Lymnaea stagnalis | reverse complement strand
TTTTTTAATTTTTTTTTATATTTTTTTTTTTTTTTTTTTTTTTTTTGTTGTCTTTCAAGTGTTTGCTTCGGAAAATACTACCGTTACTACCGATGCAGATCCGAATATTTATTTGAAAATTAAAGTTTTAGAGATATTGCATAAAGTAGCATAGTAAAATGGGTTAATGGGAGTTGATTTGCCACCAAAACCTAGAAAGAAAGACAAAAAACATCAACTAATTAACATAAACTTTATATCAACCTTATTTAACATTATCTGGGCACACATCCTACATTGTTGACATCTATAAATAACAGTTTTTAAATTTTTGTCAAATTTCAAGGTTTTTGTGTGCTTGAAGTTGATATAAATCTAGATGTAATCATAGGTAATTAATCTGGTAATTATTCTAGCTTTAGCATTAGTAATACTGATTCCTGTTTTTTAATATATGAAGTAAAGTCAATCTCATCTGACTTTACAAAGTTAGTAAGTTTACTTTCTTTTCACCGTAGAAGGTGGGTTTTTTAAAGTGCTATGTAAATATAAAGTGTTAAAAGTAGAAGTTCCCATTATACGCGCTTTTAAGAAATGTTTCATTACCGGTAATCAATATGTTGTAGGCCTACTAAAACCCATTCAACCATTCGGCGATTGAGGAAGCATAATATCTGCACATAACACCCGTGTGGTAGTAACACCCCATGGAAGGGATACCAGCATTGCTGTGTCGGGATGACCGCAATTTATTTTAATTTAAAGGATTTAGGCATTCTTTTTTTACAAGTAAATATTTATTTTGTTAATTTTTATTAAATTATTATTAGATCAACATATCCCATTATATGTAAACAGGGAACTATATGTGGAACACTTTGTATGCAGTGGTAATATGCTGTAATTTTCATCATGAATTATATACAAATAGTACTCGGATTACTACCCAGATTTGGCAAATAGTAATCCTACAAAAAAACTAAGATTCTGTACCCGGTGAAAATGCCTACCCAGTTGTTCCCTGGTGTAATTTTATGTGGTAAAATAAAATTGGAAACAATGATGTAAGGGGACAATGCCAGCCAAGATTGTCCAGGACATATAGAAGTGCGTCTCTCAGATGCAATTGTTTAGGGACAAGTTTATTCCATCAAGTAGAATACTGTAGGGCAGCATAAAAGTCTCATGAAGGTAAATTGTGTCTTTGATAGCTGAGCACTTTGAAATAGAACATAAAATATCTGGGCTCCATAAACCAGCACAGAATTAGTCGTCATTTTAAAAAAAATTGACCTTTTTTAATCAAATAGAGTTGGGGATGGGAGGGGAAAAGCGGGGAGGGGGGCACATTTCACTAGTTGCTTGCTTTTTTTTTCTTCGTTTTTGTTTTTTCATGTTTAACCAAACACATTGTTGTAGTTAATTAAATATGACACCTCACCTATGCATCTGTACTTGTTTTCATGCAACCCTTTCCCAAACCATGAGATATTTTAAGTTTTACCTATGTTTCTATTCACTATTCTTGTTGTATCAGGTACCCAACACTTATTTCCACAGGTGATCAACACTTCAACAAACGGCCACAGTCCTGAACTGGAGCTGTACCCAGTATCTGTACGAATACTGAGGCATCAAACCAACAGTCAGCGGCCAGCGCCCGCCACAACGTTCACAGGCGGGGTGATGACGGGACTTAACAGCATGGCTTTAAGTAGGTCAAAGGTTTATAGCTTGGGGGTGAGGGTGTGGGAGGGGGGTGAGGGTTAGAGTTAGGTAGATAGTTAGTGAGGTAGGTAACAAAGGGTTAGGTAAGGGTTGGGGTTAGGGTTAGGNGGGGGGGGGGGGGTGTGGGGGGGGGGGGGGGGGGGGGGGGTGAGGGGTTGCACCTTTGAAGGATAATAACAAAAGGCAAATAAGGGTGAGACTATCAGAACTAATGTTGTGTCTACAGATTAAAGAACTGAGGTGAAATTTTACATAATGTTGTGTCTACAGATAAAAGAATTGCGGCGAAAGTTTAACTAATGTTGTGTCTACAGATGAAAGAATTGAGGTGAAAGTTTACATAATGTTGTGTCTACAGATGAAAGAATTGAGGCGAAAGTTTACATAATGTGATGTCTACACATGAAAGAATTGAGGCACAATGTTGTGTCCACAGATGAAAGAATTGAGGCGAAAGTTTACATAATGTTATGTCTACAGATGAAAGAATTGAGGCGCAATGTTGTGTCTACAGATGAAAGAATTGAGGCACAATGTTGTGTCTACAGATGAAAGAATTGAGGCATAATGTTGTGTCTACAGATGAAAGAATTGAGGCACAATGTTGTGTCTACAGATGAAAGAATTGAGGCGAATCATTCATTTGATTCTCTTGTGTTGTTGTCCAAGCTGTAACTTATCCTGTTCCTAACCCTTTGAACCCTTGGCTCCTGGCCCTAAATTAACCATACTCATGGGCTCCTGGGGAAAAATTATACAAATTGACACACACAAAAAGCATATAATGATTATAAAATTAAATAAATTTTATTTATTTCAATCTTAATTTGAAAGTTAGTAGTCCATAAGTATTATAAACAATTTCACTAGGAGAAAATTTTCTTAAAAATGTTTTAAAATAGCTTAGTAAAAGGTCATTAATAGGACCCTGATTTTTCTTAAAAGCCGTGGCTTGAACTAGGGGTAGTCCTTGTGTTGTTTATTTTATTCCCAAAGTACACATCCATAGCACTAGAAGTTGAAGTCAATCGATCGTTACTATCTTTGAGGGCGTTTGCTTTATTTCGTTTCTTTTTCAAAATACAATAATAAACCTTTGAATTATTTACATTATCATCAAACTACTCTGACTTGGGTCCTTTAGAATAGCAATTTGTGCATTTTCGTCACCTCTATTCATCAAAAAACATTACTAAAACATAACTTAAACAATGCATTCATGGGTGCGGCTGTTACTGTGACCTTTCGCAAGTCATGTGATAAACCCTGAACTCAGTATTTACAGCACATTTTATATACGGAGTTTCGATCTATGGAAGGGTATGGGAGACCAATATATCGGTCTGGCGGGTATGGATTTTTAAGGCGCAAACCGATAAAGCGGGATGGCAGGGTCAAAGGGTTAATATGTGCGAGGTTAAGCAAGTTGTTGATGTTTTCACTTATATAATAGAGCATTTTGAAAAGCTCAAAAGTCTCTGCCTTGGAAATCTATGGCATCCCTCGAGAAAAGAAAACACCCTGTTTGATCTGAGGGACAACCTGATTGACTTTCTTTTCAGACTTCACCGCCAACTCCACCCAGCCGCGTCGCTACCACGCCTACACGGCGTCATTCAGCCGCAAGCACACGATGGCTCAGATCTATGAGTTCTTGTGTAGCAAGCTGAGATTGTACAGGGAAGACATCCAGCTCTGGAAGGTCAATGCAAAGGATGATGTAAGTCTCACGTCTGCTAGTTGTGGGTAGGATGATGTAAGTCTCATGTCTGCTAGTTGTGGGTAGGATGATGTAAGTCTCATGTCTGCTAGTTGTGGGCAGGATGATGTAAGTCTCATGTCTGCTAGTTGTGGGTAGGATGATGTAAGTCTCATGTCTGCTAGTTATGGGTAGGATGATGTAAGTCTAATGTCTGCTAGTTGTGGGTAGGATGATGTAAGTCTCACGTCTGCTAGTTGTGGGTAGGATGATACAAGTCTCACGTCTGCTAGTTGTGGGTAGGATGATGCAAGTCTCACGTCTGCTAGTTGTGGGTAGGATGCTGTAAGTCTCATGTCTGCTAGTTGTGGGTAGGATGATGTAAGTCTCATGTCTGCTAGTTGTGGGTAGGATGATGTAAGTCTCACGTCTGCTAGTTGTGGGTAGGATGATGTAAGTCTCACGTTTGCTAGTTGTGGGTAGGATGATGTAAGTCTCACGTCTGCTAGTTGTGGGTAGGATGATGTAAGTCTGATGTCTGCTAGTTGTGGGTAGGATGATACAAGTCTCACGTCTGCTAGTTGTGGGTAGGATGATGTAAGTCTCATGTCTGCTAGTTGTGGGTAGGATGATGTAAGTCTCACGTCTGCTAGTTGTGGGTAGGATGATGTAAGTCTCATGTCTGCTAGTTGTGGGTAGGATGATGTAAGTCTCACGTCTGCTAGTTGTGGGTAGGATGATGTAAGTCTCACGTCTGCTAGTTGTGGGTAGGATGATGTAAGTCTCATGTCTGCTAGTTGTGGGTAGGATGATGTAAGTCTCATGTCTGCTAGTTGTGGGTAGGATGATGTAAGTCTCACGTCTGCTAGTTGTGGGTAGGATGATGTAAGTCTCACGTCTGCTAGTTGTGGGTAGGATGATGTAAGTCTCACGTCTGCTAGTTGTGGGTAGGATGATGTAAGTCTCACGTCTGCTAGTTGTGGGTAGGATGATGTAAGTCTCATGTCTGCTAGTTGTGGGTAGGTCTGCTAGTTGTGGGTAGGATGATGTAAGTCTCACGTCTGCTAGTTGTGGGTAGGATGATGTAAGTCTCACGTCTGCTAGTTGTGGGTAGGATGATGTAAGTCTCATGTCTGCTAGTTGTGGGTAGGATGATGTAAGTCTCATGTCTGCTAGTTGTGGGTAGGATGATGTAAGTCTCACGTCTGCTAGTTGTGGGTAGGATGATGTAAGTCTCACGTCTGCTAGTTGTGGGTAGGATGATGTAAGTCTCACGTCTGCTAGTTGTGGGTAGGATGATGTAAGTCTCATGTCTGCTAGTTGTGGGTAGGATGATGTAAGTCTCATGTCTGCTAGTTGTGGGTAGGATGATGTAAGTCTCATGTCTGCTAGTTGTGGGTAGGATGATGTAAGTCTCACGTCTGCTAGTTTTGGGTAGGATGATGTGGGTTGCTGGTGCTTGCTGTTAAATGGTTATTAGCATTCTGTCAAAAAATTGAGATTATTCCTGAATAATAATCATAAAATTTGGTTCTACTGGTTATTTGGGTTCTGCTGATAAGTGGGGTTCTGCTGATAAGTTGGGTTCTGCTGATACGTTGGGTTCTGCTGATAAGTTGGGTTCAGCTGATAAGTTGGGCTCTACTGATAAGCTAAGTTTGGTTATACTGATAAGTTTGGTTATACTGATAAGTTTGGATTACTGATAAGTTTGGTTCTACAGATATATTATGTTCTACTGATAAGTTATGTTCTACTGATAAGCTATGTTCTACTGATATGTTATGTGGTACTGATAAGTTACGTTCTACTGATATGTTATGCTCTACTGATAAGTTTGGTTCTACAGATATGTTATCTTCTACTGATAAGTTATGTTGTACTGATAAAATATGTTCTACTGATAAGTTATGTTGTACTGATAAAATATGTTCTACTGATAAGTTATGTTGTACTGATAAAATATGTTCTACTGATAAAATATGTTCTACTGATAAGTTATGTTCTACTGATAAGTTATGTGGTACTGATAAGTTAGTTCTACTGATATGTTATGCTCTACTGATAAGTTTGGTTCTACAGATATGTTATGTTCTACTGATAAGTTATGCTCTACTGATAAGTTATGTTCTACTGATAAGTTTAGTTCTCATAAGTTTGGCTCTACTGATAAGTTCGAGTACCTGGGGTTCATTATTCCACCTGGTGATGAAATGGTTTTAGACGATGTCCTTGAATAAAAAAAGTTGTTCCGTTTTGTTATTACAGCAAAATTTATTGCTACTCGAGGATGAGGACAAGACTGTGGAAGAATATGACATTGAGGACCAGCAGCAGATACTGTTGGAAGGTAAGTCAATAGAAAACATCACCTGTGGCTGGCTGGCCGAGGGTGTTGATAAGACACACGATGTGGAGTTTGAATCCTTTCCAAATAAATATAGAATGAACTCCACTCAAGGCCTCCCAAACTGATGGCTTAGACAGGCTCTCTGCCTTGTTAAAATATTTCCAGTGCAAGCACTACCGAATGTCAAGAGATGCCCACAATGAAAGCTTACGAAAATAATTAGGTACCCTCCAGTTAGGTGCACTAGGCCATTTTGGCACTCAGTCGGGGCCAAAAAGAAACTGACAAAATTTATGTTCAGTGATTGGAAAACAATTATTAAAAACTATTTAACTCCATTTCAAAGGTGTACATGACATGACTTTAGTTTTAACTTAGGGCATTGTCACTGTCATCTTAAAAACTGTTTTATTTAAAGTTTGACAAAGCCAAAAAAATCATTATGATTCTAGAGGAAATATATGATCGAAATAAAATGTGAATGAAAATAATTCAGTTGGAATCAACGGAATGGATGAAAATTGCAGTGTCATGAGTGATGTTCCAACCTGTTGTTTTCTTCACTGTAATTGAAATGTAAGCCAAGTCCTTATCTCTTTACTGATGCACCGTAAGAACCCCGCCGATTTATTTTCTAGAATTGCCTTGTGTTAATCCTCAGATGATTTAGAAATGTGTAGAGACATTAAAGAGAAGCTAACTGAAACAGTAGAATTTATTCTTATCCCATTTCTTTTACTTTCAATTTATGACTTATCTCATCATTGAATGGCCTGTTTCATTTATGGTGGCCTGTTTCATTTATGGTGGCCTGTTTCATTTATGATGCCCTGTTTAATATATCATGGCCTGTTTCATTTATGACGGCCTGTTTCATTTATCATGGCCTGTTTAATTTATCATGGCCTGCTTAATTTATCGTGGCCTGTTTCATTTATGACAGCCTGTTTCATTGATGATGGCCCATTTCATTTATGATGGTCTGTTTAATTTATCATGGCCCGTTTAATTTAGCATGGCCTTTTAATTTATCATGGCCTGTTTCATTTATGACAGCCTGTTTCATTGATGATGGCCATTTCATTTATGACGCCTCTTTGTTATTCCTATTATTCAGAATTTCATGTGTTTTTTTTTTTTTTTCTTTTGCAGTGCGCAACAAAGATCTAACATGGCCAGAGGAGATGTCCCAACTTGCCAAAAATAAAACACCAAAGAAAGATGATGGTAAGACCCTGCTGGTAGCACAATACTTCCTCATTTAGCTGTGGGATTATTTGGATAAAATACTCAGCACTTTCACCAACACTCTCAAATATCTCTACAATAACACTCTAATCTCTCTTATAACACTTGCTTTTTTCTAATTAAATAACATATGTTATTTTTTAATGTCATGGTTATGTTTGCTAATATTTTTATGTACAGCATGGTGAGCCTAGCCCTAGGCAGGGGTACCACGCTATAATAATAGACCACTTATAATAATAATAATATCTCTTCACTAACACTCTAATATATACCCACTTACATTCTCCAATATTTCTACACCCACACTATCTAATATCTCTACACCGACACTATCTCATATCTCTTGACTAACACTCTGATATCTCTTGCACCAGTTCCCACAAGGGAGGGTGCCACAGGACTCAACAACCTTGGCAACACATGCTTCATGAATGCTGCCTTGCAGTGTGTGTCCAACACAAGGCCACTTACACAGTATTTCTTAGGGAGTCTGCATCTTTTTGAGCTAAACAGGTGGGTCGTAGTATATGGGTTATGTTTACAGGTGGGTCATACTTTTTTTTTAATGTTAACAGATGGATCATTGTCTCTTGCTTATGTGAACAGATGGGTCATAGTTTATTGTTTATGTTAATAGATGGGTCATTGTTTATGTTAACATATGGGTCATTGTTTACTGCTTATTTTAACATATGGGTCACTGTTTATTGTTTATGTTAACAGATGGGTCATAGTTTACTGCTTATTTTAACAAGTAAAATGCACAGCAACATCTATCAGCTTTTGCTGAGCCAGTTAGTATGATTGAGGCCCCCAAGACATATCCAGTGTGTCTGGCAGTTAGTATGATTGAGGCCCCCAAGACATATCCAGTGTGTCTGGCAGTTAGTATGATTGAGGCCCCCAAGACATATCCAGTGTGTCTGGTTGTTGGAAGTTAGCAAGCAGGCAATCACCAGGATTGAGTGGTCACATTTATTGGGAAGATAATGAAATATAGTTTCCCCTCAACGAAGTAATAAATGTTTGCACTTGAACACCTCTCAGGGACAACCCGCTCGGCATGAAGGGTCACATAGCCCAGAGGTACGGCGAGATCATCAAAGATCTGTGGAGTGGGACATCCAAAACTGTGGCTCCTCTCAAACTCAGGGTGAGATTCTGTGATTTACTGTTGGAGTATGTGTTGCAGAGTCTGCGACCAGTGCATTAGTGTTTGACCGATTGCCTGATATCAGTTTGACAGATTGTCAAATCAAACAGAGTGGCTTTACCACCAAAGAATCTTGTTCTAAAGCCCATTCCGTGCATCAGCCTTAACCCTGTTCCATTCATCAGCCTACCTTTCTAGTATTTTAACAGGAAAAGCTCGAAAGTGCATAGCTGCTCATAACAAGGCCCCCAATAAATAATATGCCAGTGTAAGAAGTTATGGTACCAAATAATATCTAGGGGGATATACGAAGGCCAGCTTTACAGAGGTCATGAGACACTTTCATTATCTGATTTTCAATATGTTGGGTTAATGTTTGCGCCATCTACTTGCGGTATCTTTGTTTAATTAACATCTTATAACATATTCGAATTCTTGTAGTGCAAAGTTTAGAATCCAGAACAACAATTTCATTATTCAATGTACCTGGAAAAATTGATAAAAATCTCCATGACCCTCTCATAAACTGATCTCCCCACTTATTCCCCTGAAATATAATGCACAAAAACATGTTGGCTTTGTTACGACTTTATACCGTAACAGGGCAATTGTCACATGACATACATCAACTTGACAGGTTGCCACATGCATAATTGTAACTTCTTTCTGTCCGAGGGTTTTTACTCCATTTCATGAGTTAAAATATTTTTTATTTACTAACTATGCAGTACTAATGTTTCTTTTCCTAGCTTCAAAGGGTGTAATAATAATTGTTTATTGAGTTGATGAATGTAGTAATGATTGTTTATTGAATTGATGGATGTAGTTCTGATTGTTTATTAAATTGACGGGTGAAATAGTTTTTTCACTGTTTTTGAATTCCTCTAGTGGACTATAGGTAAATATGCTCCACGGTTCAATGGCTTCCAGCAGCATGACTCTCAGGAGCTGCTCAGTTTTCTGCTGGACGGACTTCACGAGGACCTGAACCGAGTTCACAACAAACCCTATGTGGAGCTAAAAGACAGCGACGGCAGGCCTGATCGTGTGGTGGCAAGGGAGGTAAGCCTAGCTGTGTTGCATGCTCAAGTTGGATTTCAGTTTTCAGTTTCCGATTGAACCATTTACTTCATAATGCAAGACTATTGCTGCCTACATTGTCACAGTATCAGATGTTAACTATGTTCATAAAGATATTATGTATCTACATTGTCAGGAGTTAACTATTACTATATAAGATACTCTGTGTCTCCAATGTCAGAAGTTAATCTGGGCTACGTTTGTATAAGATTTGTGTGTGTCTACAGTATCAAAATTCATGCTAGACTCTGTTTCAATAAGATGTTCTAAGTGACTACATATTGTTGGGATCTGTCCAGTCTACTATGACTCTGTCCAATGCCTTCTATCAACAGGCCTGGGAGAACCACCTGCTGCGTAACCAGTCCATTGTGGTGGATTTGTTTCACGGGATTCTCAAATCTCAGGTCCAGTGCAAAGAATGCGGTCATATCAGTGTCCGTTTCGACCCCTACTCCCACCTGTCCTTGCCTCTTCCGATGGACAGTTGTATACACATAGAGGTTATAGGTCAGTAACGTAACAGCATAACTGGAGCTATGGAAAAGTAAAATAAGAGATGAGTTCTCCAATATGAACTCTCCAGTTCTCTGGTGTATGGCTTCTCTGATCTTATAATGTAACCCCAAAAAATGCATCACATAATTATTTGGTTTGTACATCAGAAAAGAATACGACTCCGATGCCATGAAATAACAAAACAAAAAAATCATTGTTTCCACAAAAGTTAAGTTTTCTTTGATACAAATTTTCATTGAAACGGGTTTAAATGAACTTCAGGTTTCAATGAACTTAGGAATATATATATTCAATATACCCGGCGTTGCACGGGGTTGCATTAGGACCCCGATCCTAGTAAGACCCCAATCCCAATGGGACCCCAATCCCCTTCTCACCACGATCCTGGCGCAATCCTGGTGGGATCCCGTTTTCTTGTGGCTACGATCCCAGGGGGAATCCAGATCCCGGTAGGATCCCGATCCCGTCAGTGTCTTGATCCCAGTGGGATCCCGATATCGGTGGATCCCGATGGACTACCGATCCCATTACGATACCATACACTGTTGGATCCCGTTCCACCTAGTCACTCTCTTTTTGGATGTTATCCCTTTTTCCGATAGGATCCCGATCCCGGTTTGATTGCGTTACCCGATGGGATCGCGTAATCGATGGGTTCCAGTTTACTGTTAGATCTCGATCCCCATTAGGAACCTATTCCTCTTTGGGATCATGCTCGGTGCAATTTTGTTCAAATAAGCTTTTAAATTCCATTATATATCCCTTTAGAACATTAAAGAACCTTCTGGAACATTCTAGATTAAATTTAATACCCTCCGTGAAAAGTAAAAAAAATTACTTTTCTAAGTAATTATTTTTCTATTTCGAAATATTATACAACTAATGTGCACTACTATAAATATAGTACATTTAAATTAAAATAGGGGCCCCGGTGGGGGCCCATTTAATAAAGTACCTTTTTAGTTATGTCTGAGATGCCCTACAAATATCAGATGCATAAATAATAGAGTTAAAATTATTCTCATGAAAATCTACTTAAAAATGCCATAGATATAGCTTTTTAAAATTATTGAGCTCACTGGAAAATTCTAGAATGGATATTATTAGTTTTAAATCCACCGATATTTCAATGCGGACAATGAAGTGTATTGATACAACGCTAGGCCTATATCCATCAATTCCCATAGAAAACTATAGTGTTGTCTAAGCCTATTGATATTTATATGGCTTGTATAAGAAAAAATGAAACGGGGCCCCCAGCCCCATATGAATGGATATTATGAGTTCAATACCCGTCCGTATTTGAATATGGATGATAAAGTCTATGTGTACTAAGTTTGGTCAAGATCCATGTACTCATGTAGGAGTATTTGTTGTTAATTTTACTTATATAGCTCATATAAGGAAAAAAACGAATTCGGGGCCCCGGGCCCCAAACCTAACGTGATAAAAAGTTCATAACCCTTTAAGAGTTCTTTCTGGATACTGATGGATGTGTATCTACAAGTTTGATCAAGATCCATCAATCCATGTAAAAGCTTTTGTGGAACAAACAGACAATCCCACAAACCCACAAACTTTCACTTTTATATATATATATATATATATATATGATATATATGATTATATGATATATATGATTATATGATATATATGATATATATGATATATATATTTATATTTATAAGCAAAAACTTCATGACTCTTGCTGGCAGACATGATATAAACATCTGAGCTCGGGTGTGTTTTTTCAGCTACAATAATACATTGAAAGGAAATGAAAATAATTCTTAGAAGTGGATAAAATAAAAGCTAGAATAATCCCACTTTGCAGCATAAATCAAACCCTTTGGGATGAAGCGTGATTTTCAAATTAACTTTATTATTATTATTATATTGCCAGCACGTTTTAATTCAGTGGTGGCCCTGCTCAGTTTGAAACACAATGAACACAAAGCCAGTTGTTGCATTAGCTTTTTATCATCAAATGGTAAACTGGGTCCATGGTTCACAACAGTACTCACAAAAAATCTTATAAATAAAAGACATTCTCCATTGTCTTACATCCACAATGCTTTGAACCTACCTGCACAAATTCCCCCACACTTTGTACCGTTAAAAAAGTTTCAGTTTTTATTTTCAGTCCAAAAGTTGGATGGTTCCGTCCCTGTAAAGTATGGACTGAGGTTGAACATGGATGAGAAGTACAAGACATTGAAACGGGAAGTCAGCAAGCTGTCCAACATTCCAGTGGAGGAGCTGTTGATTGTGGAAGTCAGTGGACCCATCGTCAAGGTAAGTGCAGTTTGTACTGGTCATCATTTGCAGCTTTTCATGTTTGGTTTGCCTGCTTGCAAATCTCACATAGTTGAGCAATTTGAAGATTCCCAATAAAGACCATTGGCAGACCACCAATAGTTTGATCATTTGAAGAAAATCAATAGTTAGAAAATTTGCAGAAGACCAATATATGGGGTAATTTGATAGTACCAATAGTTAGAAAATTTGTAGCAAACCAATATTTGGGGCAATTTGAGAGTACCAATAGTTGGACATTTTCAGAAAACCATTAATTGGGCCATTTGCAGAAAACCAATATTTTGGGCAATTCGAGAGTACCAATTTTTGGACCTTTTGCAGAATACCAATAGTTGGGCCATTTGCAGAATACCAATATTTTTGGCAATTTATAGAACATCCATACTTGCTCTACTCCCTTGGGTCAGAATTTTCTCAGTGTTTACATTTAAACACTTGGCCCATCTGTCGACAGAACGACTGGTTGATGAACGAGTAGATGAGAGGATTGGCAGCGCTGTGGATGAAGTAGCAGTAGAATGGGATGGGGTGGGAGGGCACTGCATCCAGCGTCATCAGGAGCACTGGGGCGAAGCTGAGGATGTAAACGATGGTCACCAGCAGTAGGACTTTGGCCGTCTTGACCTGAGCTGTCCAGTACCTTTTGTGTTGTGTGAGGGAGTGTCCTATTTTTGGTTTAGTTGTATTTTTCTGTGGTGGTGATGTAACATTAGTATTGCAATCAATGAGTTGATTTTTTTCCTTCCCTTGGGCTGATGTTGCAGTGATATTCTCTGGCTCACTGGATGGGTGGATTCTGTTATGTGAAACTTGCTTGAGATGAGCTGGTAACGTAATTATGCTGTGGGAATATTTATGGACAAGATCTGTGCATGAATGGTTTGATTGTTTGACATCTGAATTTGAAGTTTCTCCTTGTGTTGTGCCTGTCAGCTTGTCATTATTTAATTGACATTTTTGAGACACAGAATCTGTGATTGCACTAGCAATTTGTGGCAGTTCTGGACTGTTATTATTTTCGTTTTTGAGCTTGTCTTGTCCTAGTTGATACTGACATTGGATTGTGTCCAAGTTCACAGTGTTGAGATAGGATTTGCTGCTGTCTGCTGAAGCTGTTTTAATGTCTTCAAACTCGGCCCGATGGGAACTTGTGCTTTGCTGCCTCCTGGATGTCACCGATAACCTTTGGTCTGTTGAGAACTTTAGAAGGACACATCCATCTGTACATTTAATCCCACAACTATCCAAGTCACTTGTCTGGATGACATCATCCGCATTTATAGAATTTTGTCTGTTAAACATTTGAGATCCCTTGGCTGCGACTGTTTTAACCATTGGGAATTGAGAACCACTGCCTTTTCTTTGTGTGGGGTTGCTGCAGTCTGTGGCCAGCCGTTCAAATTGTTCTGTATTTTGATCTGCATCTTTGATCTGCTGTGTTTTGACTCTCTGAGAAGCACCCTGTGTTACAACACTCTGTGGACCACCGGGCCACTTGTCATTTTGCCTGTACACCGTCCTAAAGACCAGGCTGTACAGTATTACCACTGCCACCAGCACCAAGAAGAACTCTGCTGCCATGGCCTGCCAGTAGCGATCGACACTGTGGTGATCAATGAGGAGCTCACTGCCCATACACAGACCCAGGTAAACCTGTTGCCGGCCATCAGGGTCTGAGCCCCGTTGGTAGACCCCGACCCTCAACATTGGGGGTATCCCCAGACAGACACTTGTGAGCGTGATAACCAATAGAGTCCACCTGTTTGAGGGAAGTGAAATTGTAGGTGTGCTGTCCGAACTGAGTAAAACAAATCTTTCAGATCCATTTTATGCAACAAAAATTAGTGAACAATTGTAGCCAAATAGAACTAATGTGTTAAATACTACGTAAGAAACATTTTATTTTTTATGAATAAATTTAAATGACCTACTTGGCTTGTCTTGCTGAAATGGCCTTGACCTTGCCCACCAGGCAAATGAGCACATATCTATCCACCGCCACCAAGACAAGGATTAGGGAGGACAGTGGAATGGTGGCACATCGGAGCCACTCCCACCCCTTGCAAAGAATGTCCCATTTGAAGGGCACAAACCATTCCTTGAGCAGCACGCCGGGCTGCACGATGGCACAGATGAGTAGGTCAGACACCGCCAGGGCCATGATGAGAATGTTGGCCGTCTGCTTCCTTTTACTTCTCAAAAAGACTGCAAGCACGACGCTGTTGCCTGGGGGGAGGGAGGTTCAAGTTTAGATAGTTTGTAAACAAAACTGTTCTCTCCCATGATGTCATTGACATACCAAAGTACAATTTACCATTCTAGGTTGTGTTAACTCCCATGATGTCATTGACACACCAAAGTACAATTTACCATTCTAGGTTGTGTTCACTCCCATGATGTCATTGACACACCAAACTACAATTTACCATTCTAGGTTGTGTTCACTCCCATGATGTCATTGACACACCAAAGTACAATTTACCATTCTAGGTTGTGTTAACTCCCATGATGTCATGTGTGGACCACCACAATAATAGAATCAATGTCCTGGGAGAAAGACCCACTCATAAGTGGACCACCACACTAATAGAATCAATGTCCTGGGAGAAAGACCCACTCATAAATGGACCACCCTACTAATTCCCCTGAAATTCCCCTGGAATATTTCAAAACAATGTTGGCTTATGAGGGAGCATATCAGGCAGTTGTGGATACCTGATAGCCATGTAACAAATATGACAGAGGAGTAGAGTTGTGGCTACCTGATAACCCTGTAACAAATATGACAGAGAGGTAGAGTTGTGGTTACCTGATAGGCCTGTAACAAATATGAGAGCTAGAAATACAGTTAGTATAATGTTGATGGTAGTCTGTGAGTTCCTCAGTGTCTCGTAGAGCTCCTCCAGTTCATGAGGATGCCAGTCCGGATCTTGGAATATATGAAATGGTCATGATCAATGCCATGAATTATAACACGTTGTATTCTTTTAATTATATCTTTTGAATTATACCTTACATCACATGTTCACAACCTTAGACCTGCAATGCCCAGACATTAAAAACAATATTTTATATTGTTAGGAGAAAACACATCAAAATAAATATTTCAAATGGAGTATTAGGAAATTGTTTTAACTTTATTTTTTTTAATTTTTTTGCCAGCATCATTATTAAAAACACTGCACAACCCTAAATTATACCATTTTTTTGGTATACTTTCCGTAATTATACCTTGAATTATATCATAGGCCATACCTCAAGAATCATACCTTAAATTTATGCCATGGAAGATGTTTTTAATTTGTATCCTATTATTGATTATCTTAGTATACCCAAGATTATCTCAAAATCATACCTTGTAGTATTGAAATTATTCCTTTAATAAAGTAATTGGATTTTAATTTTACTTTTAAATTTCTTCCATGGATATGATCATTTTCCCCAATGAAATTATTAAAAGACGCCTGCCACTCTCACCCCGCTTTACAATATCTGTTGATGACCATAACAATGAATATTTCTTGTAAGTTGTAAGCACATACAACGGTCATCACCTTTTGGATTAAAAACTCGTCTTACAATACTCATGTAATAAACTTATATCAGTATCTGTACGAATTCACCATTGTGCTCCCACCTACGGTTACCAAATCTGAATGATCACTAAATAAGTCATTGTTGTCACCAAGGAAGTTCATAGATGGCAGATTTTTACGCAAGAGAAATACTTTAGATGTCTTTTGTTTAAATTGTTATAATTGTAAAAATGTTGTCTTGGTTAAATTAAGTATTTATTTATGTGCAGAAAATGAATATGTACAATGTAATTTTTTAAAAAATATTTCCAGTTTTTTGGTTTCCATTTAAGAGTCTATCTTATCTGTCACTTACAGTATAGAATAAATATAGCACTTACCATTGTCGGTATAGTTATCAAATGATGAAATGTTATCGTACTCGTCCAAATAAAAATCCTTGCCATCATTAAGGGTAGAACTGTTGTGAAAGGAGATGTTGACACAATCAGCTAAAGCCTGGTCCATGGTGGCGTGCCTGTCAATCTGGTCTTGAACAGAAGAACTGAAGTCACCAGTATGATTCAGGCACGTTGCGTAGTAACCTCTAGCAGCTTTCTATCACTGACACCACTGCTGTCCAGGTTTATACTGGCAGTGCTTCTTGGCATTCAAATTGTTTCTTAAAAATCGTGTTGCTGTTTTTTGTGTGGTTTTTTGTATTTTTTTTTTTTTGCTCAACGTTGCCGACATTAGCCAGCCATTTTAAATAATTTATTTTATTCCGAAATCAGCTGCTTTATTTTAAATCTTTTTCTTTTTACAGAAATTACTTTAATCCAGCACTGACTGAAATTTTACATGATTGAAATTTTACATGATTGAAATTTTACATGATTGAAATTTTACATGATTGAAATTTTACATGATTGAAATTTTACATGATTGAAATTTTACATGATTGAAATATAAAATATGGTGGAAATCATGTGGACATTTTTTTAAACTGAAAAAAAGCTAAAATAAATTACACTTATTACTTTTTAATGACACATTTGAACCAGTCTCCTGGCAATGATAAACACTGAGATTGAGAAGGAAGTCGGCAGTATTTAAGACTTGTTAGGGGCACTTGGTTTTTTCCTGTTATCAGTGGGGAGTGCCCTTACCCACACACACACAAGGGGGTTGGGTGGGTGGGGCGACTTCATTGATTTTAATTTCGGTTATTGATCAATGCTCAATCCTTGTAATTTACACTCTATGGCATCCACCCCACTCACCCGGGCTATGATAACGTGAATAAAATTGGTCTCAGCTCCCAACTTGTGTTCATTCATATTAGCCAGCAACTGTAACAGAGTGGCAACAATTTGAAACCCTGTACATACATTGAGAAAACTACAATCTGTCCATACATTGGTGAAACTGTGTAAAATATGTCTATACTTTGATGAAACTGTACAATTTGCTTCCATACCTTGGTGAAACTGTGTACAATTTACTTCCATAACTTGGTGAAACTGTGTACATCTGTCCATACATTGGTGAAACTGTACAATCTGTCCATACATTGGTGAAACTGTACAATCTGTCCATACATTGCTGAAACAGTAAAATCTGTCCATACATTGGAGAAACTCTGTAAAATTTTCTTCCATATATTGGGGAAACTGTGTACAATTTTCTTCCATAAATTGGGGAAACAGTACAATTTGATTCCATACCTTGGTAAAACTATGTACAATTTTCTTCCATATATTGGGGAAACAGTACAATTAGATTCCATACCTGGGAGAAACTATGTACAATTTGCTTCCATACCTTGGAGAAACTATGTACAATTTGATTCCATACCTTAGTAAAACTGTGTACAATTTTCTTCCATAAATTGGGGAAACAGTACAATTAGATTCCATACCTTGGAGAAACTATGTACAATTTGCTTCCATACCTTGGAGAAACTATGTACAATTTGATTCCATACCTTGATGAAACTGTGTACAATTTGCTTCCATACTTTGGTGAAACTGTGAACAATTTGCTTCCATACCTTGGAGAAAGTATGTACAATTTGATTCCATACCTTGGTGAAACTGTGTACAATTTGCTTCCATACCTTGGAGAAACTATGTACAATTTAATTCCATACCTTGGTGAAGCTGTGTACAATTTGCTTCTATACCTTGGTGAAACTGTGTACAATTTGATTCCAGCTCATGGGATTGGCTTTATTTGACTGGCCAGCTGGTGGCCGTGAGAAAATAACATTGTCCCAACAACAAGGTTTTTTATCACGCTAGTGGTGGGAGGGGCAGGTGGTTGGGAGGGGCAGGTGGTTGGGAGGGGCAGGTCTATGGGAGGGGTTGATGTTAGAAAAAAATCCCCCACATATTTGCTGGGGTTAGTGTACAAAAAGAAGTTGATCAGAAATATGCCCACGCATATGTTGGTCTCAAGTGGGTTATAACAAAAGCAACCCATTTGATATTTTGAGATGGTGTCTTTTAATTCACCATTTGCTGAATGAATCAAGTGTCAACATCTTGTTTCATTATTTGTATCAAACTTTGCTTTCTGTCAATCAACTCTTGCAGTTCAGACGATTTCATGTGGGGAAAGTCAAGTCTCTGTTACTGCTTTCAGCTTGGGAACTGTCTCTGTCATTGAAAGTAATTTCGTAATCTCTTTATCCGATGTGGACATCATTCAGGCAACTTTTATTATAAGGATTTCAGTTAGGCTCCATGGCGTAAAAATGTTTTGTGACCTCATAGCTGGAGTTGCACATTGTTGTCTGACCATTTGAATATTTTCTATCTCTAGTCCCTCCCCCGTGATGATCACAAAATCCGCAGCCTTCTCATCCCGGGGTCGCTGTTCCTGTACCAGCTCCCGCCCCCTCCATTTATCCAACCACTGACGGAAGAGGAAGAAGGTAACCCTTCACCTTTGACCTCTCAGCCTTATTCTGGCAGCAGGGAAAGTCTGGATCTGCCTGATATTCAGAGGATCACAATCAAAGGTAAACACGCAACGGCTCTTGGTGAGTGACATGGCTTCTCAAACTATCAGAAACAGCCACTACAGCTTGCTATCCCAGAATTCTAAATCATGGGCAATTTTTCAAGAGTTTTTTTTATTATTTTTTTTATCATATTTTTATATTTATGGTATATTTAAAACAATTTCAAGTTGTGTGTAGTTTTTTAAATTTATTTACTGAGTCGCTAAAAATCAAATGCAATCATTTTGAGGTCTGCAAAAATACAAAAAAGAAGAAATTGTCGTAATTTCAAGTTTTCATTTGGTGACTTCATAAGCTGGCACCTAGTCTGTAAAAAGGCTGTCACAATGTCCTGCTATTTTTGTAGCACAAAAAGGAACTTTTTGATTCACTTATTTGTAGATACAGCGTCCATAATCTAGATGTTGCTCAAACTTTAAAATTTTATGGTCACACTGTTGGCTGTGGTAAATATTAGTTTTGGTGAAAGAGGAGATGGACAAAATTCTGAATTCAAGACAAAAAATCCTGAGATTGGAAGAAAACCATTGCCAGCAACTTGCACTGGGTCGAGAGTTCTTTCAAAGCAAAGACAGAATACATTAGAATGATAGCCGTGATTACCTTTTTTTTTGTGTGTGCAGCATATGTTTCTGTGTGTGCTGGATAGCTTTGAGAAGTTGTCTCGGCCATTATTTCAGCAGAAGTAACATAAGATTTTATGTGACCCTGAGTTTTGTATACGGCATTTTGTCAGATTTCAGATTTGGTTTCTGTAGTTTGCTATTTCAAAACATTTGTTAAAAAATGCACCGAAATATGGCATTGACTCGATCATTTATTTTGTTTCCCATAAATTTTGTTTAGGAGTTATGCAATATTAAATCCATTATTTCAGGCATCCTTGCCCACAACAGTCCAAAGGTCAACGGCCAGCCCCCTCAAATTACTGGAAATGTGTCCAAGTCTCCCACTCACTCTCGTAGTCCCAGTAATGTCAGCATCGCCAATTCAAGTTCTCTCGAGGGTTCACGGTCGACTGACAGATTTGAAAATTTTGTCATAGGTGTTCATCGCAAAATGGTAGGCAGATGCTTGGAGATGGTATTTGCTTTAGCTCAGTCGGGTGGGAGACGGTATTTGCTTTAGCTCAGTCGGGTGGGAGATGGTATTTGCTTTAGCTCAGTCGGGTGGGAGATGGTATTTGCTTTAGCTCAGTCGGGTGGGCAAAAAAAAAGAGCATTTACTCTAGCCCAGTTGGGTTAGGGTTTTATATGCTTTAAAAGATTTTGACCCCGCTGTGGTTTGATCTATAAAATTATTTCTTGACTCTCTCACTCTAGAATTTGACGGAGGTCTACTTCCTATCATCGCAAAAGGCACGGCCCAGTTTGTTTGGCACGCCAATCATGATCCCCCGCTCAGAGACCACCACCAATCATGAGATCTATCAGTTTGTGTGGAGCCAGATAGCTCGACTGGTCAGCCCGTTGCCGCCCTCGGAGCTTAAGGTGACCAACCATGCTCAAGATTGGTAAGCACCTAGGGAATGTCTTTCACCGGGGCATAATTTTAGTGGATGTCTGCTAGTATTTGAGTTGACCTTGCTTCTCCGGTGTACGCAAACCCATTCCTTTCATTTGTACATAATTTAAATTGTATATACTTAGAGGAATATGTGTATATATGTTATTTTTTGGGACAAAGATACAACCCCCACCCACCCACCCCATCTCTGTCGCTTTTGCCATTTATGCCACTTATCATTCATGTGAACGTCTTGCATAATTATTTTTGTAGCCCCTGTTATTTCAGATTTGTTGATGTGTCAATATCACAAATTTAGTTGTTTTTATTTTATTTTTCCTTTTTTTTTTTTTTTTTGCATGCCCATCAAATAATGGTGTAATTAATGACAAATTATTCAGGTTAATTATGTGTTGGATTTCCATTGTGTGTGTGTCCCCATCTTGTTTTGTGTCCATCAAGTTTGTGTCTGTCCACTAATTATTAGAAAAAGCAACAACAACAAAAAATGATCTAGTGCTGTGTTGTTACTTCATCTCTTTCTGCAGTCAGCTTTGGTTTACGTTCTCATAAGTTCATTAAATCACTCAATTCAGAGAGTGGAACCATCTCTGACTTTTTCAACCAGAGGGTGTCGACATTTAATTTCCGTTAACACATAGACAAATTCTAATGTTGAAATCTACCTTCAGTTCATGCTGCCAGATCTCTCTCTTTTTTTTTTTTTTTTAAATGCACAAACGTATGACAAAAAAGATGTCATAAAAAGTTACAGAAACAAACGTTAATAAAGAATCTAATTGCATTTTGTTCAAACTATTTTGCCATTATTACTGTAGAGCTAAAGCTGTGCCACCACCCAACCAAAGTGTTTCTTCACTCTCAAAATTTAAAAAAAATTTGTTTCTCTTCCATTGTCCTTGACATGTGTCTCCATCATCAGCTCATCACAGCCAACCATCATTGATCCTTTGCTTTGCAGTGATGATAGCCTCGGTTATGAGTATCCCTTTATGTTAAAGGAGGTACAGAAGGACGGCTTCCTGTGTCACAAGTGTCCATGGTACAGGTAAGCTCGGCCCCCCACATCCAGATTGATTTACACTGGAAATGCAAACATTAGACCCAAAAAAATGATGAATAATTCTCCACTATTTCATTTTGAAAACTACATGCCATGCATTTATGGAGTAGGCTTTGTATTGTATGATGTGATTGAAATGTGATGGTCTTAAGATGTTGATTGAAATGTTATGGCCTTAAGATGATTGAAATGTGATGGTCTTAAGATGTTGATTGAAATGTGATGGTCTTAAGATGTTGATTGAAATGTGATGGTCTTAAGATGTTGATTGAAATGTGATGGTCTTAAGATGTTGATTGAAATGTGATGGTCTTAAGATGATTGAAATGTGATAGTCTTAAGATGATTGAAAAGTGATGGTCTTAAGATGTTGATTGAAATGTTATGGCCTTAAGATGATTGAAATGTGATGGTCTTAAGATGTTGATTGAAATGTGATGGTCTTAAGATGTTGATTGAAATGTGATGGTCTTAAGATGTTGATTGAAATTTGATGGTCTTAAGATGATTGAAATGTGATGGGTTTTTTGACAATGATATGAGAGTCTTTGTGATTTTGATTGAAATGTGATGGTCTTTATTTTTTGTGGTGATTTTTCTTTTTAGTCAACTGTTGATTCACACAAACAGGTTGAATGACTGATTCACTCATACAACATTTTACATATTCATGCACCATTCACATATTTATACACCATTCACATATTCATACACCATTCACATTCACCGTTCACATATTTATACACCATTCACATATTCATGTATCATTCTCATATTCATACACCATTTACATATTCATGCACCATTCACATACATCAATCGCATATTCATGCACCATTTACATTTTCATTCACAATTTTCATAACCATTAAAATATTCATACACCATTCATATATTCTCTTGTTTTCCCCAGGTTCTGCCGAGGTTGTAAGGTTGAATGTAACAATGAGCTGTATGGTAAAGGCAGCTCCTTCCTGGCCATTGACTGGGAGGCTACAGCACTACATCTGCGTTATCAAACCACTCAGGAAAAGGTAGTTCATAGATGGAAAAATTGGTGCAGACCATTTGAAAAAGGTGTTCTTTAGAACTGAGGGATATTGGGAGGAGTGGAGCCACGGCATCAGACCTTGGCCATTACCTAATTTCTAATAATAATTTATAGTAACAATTGGTTGACACACATTCTTCATAATAGTGCTTAGTGCTAAATTATCATTATACATGATTTTCTGAATTATCATCATACATCATTTCCTAAATTATCATTATGCGTCATTTTCTGAATTATCAATGATCTTCAGTTCTATGAAGAGCATGCCAGCGTTGCCCAGTCTCGTCAAAAACAGACTGAGCCCATCGACCTGGACACATGCCTCCAAGCATTCACCAAGTGGGAAGAACTGGATGAAGAGGAACTTTACTACTGCTCAAAATGTAAAAAACACTGCCTGGCCGCCAAGAAGCTGGACATCTGGAGGTTACCCCCTATTCTGGTTAGTTCTTAAATCTTAAAATTTTCTTAATTAATAACTGAATTGTTTCTGTATTGTTTGACATTGTTCCCAGCAGAGACTTTTATCCAAGCTGGACTAATCTATCTTCATATATATGCACGAATTACCCATACATGCCTTCCTCTCAGATTTAATACCATTTACTTTGACGCTCAAAGACCCTGCACCTCTTTGAAAAAATATATTTTTTAACTGATGGAAAAACCATGCACAAAATTATGTGCTAATCTGAAAACAAAATACACAAAAATTGTACCACTTGTCATGAATGGAGCTATTTCAGAAAAACAGCCTGTCACACAGCCATATTTAGTCCATAATAAGTAAATATTCATCTTTCTATTTACTCTCCACAGATCATTAACCTCAAGAGATTTCAATATCTCAATGGTCGCTGGGTCAAGTCGCATAAAATAGTCAACTTTCCTCTCAGAGGTTTTGACCCGACAGCCTACCTGGCACCACGTGATCCTGCTGACATTACCCCTACCACACACATTGAGAGCCCCATCATTTCATCCCCTTCCATGTTGGAAAAATATGGTCAAATGCCGGAAACAACCAATCAGGTTAATGGAGGTGATGGGGATGCCATCATCGCAAGCCTGGTCATTAACCATTACGTGTCCCATCCCAGCCCCATCCTGGAGAATGTCAACACAAACAGGACCAAACCCATCCGGACAGCGGCCTCCAACCTGGATGCTGTCAACTCGAGCCTGTCCAAGCCCATCTCTGGTCAGGTGACATCCCTTACAGCGGCCAACAACATTCAAAGCCAGGTGGGTCGTTCCTCCCGCAGCTTCACATCAGCGATTTTACTTTTACTCAATGATAATTAGTGGATGGCCGTGGTTTAAATTGGTCACAATAGTATTGGACTGGTGTGGGGAACATTGCATCTTTATAACTGTTGGATTATAATAGGGAATTTAAATTAATGAAATTAGTCATTTTCCTTTAAAATATTTGTTGTCATGCCAAGTATTGTGTGAGCTTATCAAGATGTTAGTAAAATCTTAGGCCTAAAATGATTTTAGATTTTCTTAAATTAAAATGCATTTATTGAAGAAGATAAAAGGGAATTTGTTTTGACACGCTTTGTATATATTTAAAATTTTTGTTGTCTGTATTGAACATATTTAAAATATTTGTTTTGACTGTATTGTACATATTTAAAATATTTGTTTTAACTGTATTGTACATATTTAAAATATTTGTTTTAACTGTATTGTACATATTTAAGATATTTGTGTTGACTGTATTGTACATATTTAAAATATTTGTTTTGACTCTATTGTACATATTTAAAATATTTGTTTTGACTGTATTGTACATATTTAAAATATTTGTTTTGACTGTATTGTACATATTTAAAATATTTGTTTTGACTGTATTGTATATATTTAAAATATTTGTTGACTATTGTATATATTAAATTTTTGGTTGACTTTTGTATATATTTTAAATATATTTTAAATTTGTTTTGACTGTGTTGTACATATTTAAAATATTTGTTCTAACTGTATTGTATATATTTAAAATATTTGTTGACTATTGTATATATTAAATTTTTGGTTGACTTTTGTATATATTTTAAATTTGTTTTGACTGTATTGTACATATTTAAAACAACACACACATAAAGAAAACAAAAACATTCTGCTTAAAAGTAACAATTTTAAACCTGGAGTATTTTAATGTAAGAAGGGTTTATTAAAGTAATTTTTAAAACAAAAAAGACATTCATCCTGTGTTGTTGCACATCTCTCTGTAATGCATTGTCTAAACTATAAACTAAATTTCTTCGCCAGATTTCTGTTCAAGAAAACAATATAAGTTCCTGGCCCTCTGTGCCATCACCCCAACACGGAACACTTAAACACACAGCCAACGGGTCTTCCAAGACTGGCACAGTATCACACGCCATAGGTAAATATTGTGTTGAAAGAGGGATCTCAAAACAGTCCCACATGATAACACAATGCCACCTGACAAAACAATCCCACCTGAGAACACAATGCCACCTGACAAAACAATGCCACCTGACAACACAATGCCACCTGACAACACAATGCCACCTGACAACACAATGCCACCTGACAAAACAATTCCACCTGACAAAACAATTCCACCTGACATCACAATGCCACCTGACAAAACAATTCCACCTGACAACACAATGCCACCTGACAACACAATTCCACCTGACAACACAATGCCACCTGACAACACAATGCCACCTGACAACACAATTCCACCTGACAACACAATGCCACCTGACAACACAATGCCACCTGACAACACAATGCCACCTGACAACACAATGCCACCTGACAACACAATTCCACCTGACAACACACTTCCACCTGACAACACAATGCCACCTGACATCACAATGCCACCTGACAACACAATGCCACCTGACAACACAATGCCACCTGACAACACAATTCCACCTGACAACACAATTCCACCTGACAACACAATGCCACCTGACAACACAATGCCACCTGACAATACAATGTCACCTGATAAAACCATATAGTTTATTTGCCTAAGTTTGATGAATTTATTCCTTTAAGTGCTCAAATTTTGTACGCTAAACTTGAATGATTAATTTATCTTATTCTTTATTCTCTAGAGGAGAGGCTGAAAGAGTTTGATACAGAGGACTATACCAACGTGCGCTATAATCTGTACGCCATGTCTGTAAGTTTGCACCTATTTCATTCCCCGGGACTGGTGGTGTTAGGTACCTCTAAATCTCTTTCTGCAATTTTTATTAGCCTTTGATGATTTTGATGCCAACTTCGTGTCCTGGTTATCTTAAGATTTTGATGCCAACTTTGGTTTTAAGCTGAGTTTTTTTTTTTATCTTCTTTTCTTTTGTACGTTTGCTCAAGAAGACTTCCAGCCGAAGAAACGACTAGCGTATTGTTTTGTTCTGTATTTCAAGCTTCCAATTTCTTGTTCTAAATATTATTTACTAGATGTGCTCTGTGGATAAAAAGTTTTAAATACATGGTACAGTTTTAAAATGACTGAATAGTTGTAAATACAAGTTAGAAGTTGTAGAAAATGTTACCTGTTTTAAAATTCATTACCTTGTAACCTTTGTATATCTCCCATCTGTTCTAGTGCCATACTGGAATTCTTGGTGGGGGACATTATGTGGCCTATGCCAAGAATACAAACGACCGCTGGTACTGTTACAATGACAGCAGCTGTAAGGTTAGTTTGTGGCAAAATGGGGTGGTTGTTGTTGTTTTACCTAGGGGGGGGGGGGCGGGCTAAAACAAAGTACTTTAAAAAAGGTGCAAAGTGGTATGTCTGTGTTTGATTTGTTTAAACTACTTATCCCGAGGATATCTTACTTAATAATTTTGCTTTCCTCATGACAGGAAGTATCTGAACAACAGCTTGACAAGAACTCTGCTTACATCCTGTTTTATGAACGGGAAAATGTGAACTTTGACCATTTCATGCCAGACACTACTGGCTGTCAGCCCGACCTTTCAGAAATTGATGACGAATTTGAGACAGACTTCAAGAAGATGTGCTCGTTACAATGAGAGTGGCACTCACCTTAGAAATTAAAAACAATATTTTCCTTTCATTAGTTTATGCAGCAGCCAAGCAGTTATCCTCAGTTTATCTGTTAGTGTGAAAAGTGACTGACAGTCTGGGATGCAGCTTGTAATTGTAATCAGAGCTGTGGCCCATGATGCAGCGTTCAGTCAGATTGGTGGTCCCGGAAGTAATTTGTAAACAGATTGGTGGACCAGGATGCAGTGTGTAATCAGATCGGTGGCCCATCAGTTAATCAGATTGGTGGTCTGGAATGTAATGTGTAATGCATTCTGTGTACATGCTGTAGTTGAAGTGAATGATTGTGATGTTTAGAGAACATGCAGATGATTTCAATGTGGATGATCAGCTGGCAAGTTCAAAGGTCACACAGCGAGATGGCCAACAGGGTGACACAAAATATTGTTTAGCCTTATCATGTTCCATATTGACAAATCGGAGACAGCTGAGCTCCCTGATGGACATCTGCTGACCACAAAACTGACGAACTTCCTTAGGACTTTTGATTGTGAGCATCCCGAGAATTATGAAGCCCTGGTGGCCTTGGGACATGTTACCACATCAGGGGAAGGTGCTATACTAAGGAGGGTGTCAGGTTGCCAGGAGAGCAGTACTGGGGTGCCACACCAGCCCTAGGATTTGAAAAATTAATTGTGGTTGGATCAGTCAACAGGCGAGACTTCAATGTTTTCGATGCAGATTAACTTTTAATCAAAATGTTCATTATTTATTATCATTTTTTCATATTATCTGGACTTGCTAGTTCATACATTCCATAAGCAGACATTATTTCATCAGCCTCAAATCACATGAGATGTACAGATGAATATAACAAGAAGGAGGGGAAATAACTAGTTTTTTTTAAATAAAGGGAAGCAACTATATATTTTCTGCTAAAAATAAGGTTTACTTTAGATTTTGTATCATCAGCTGTATTTGAGAGTGTTTATTTTTTTAGCCTATATCTTAACTGTTCATGAACTAACAATACCATGCAGGCAAAACGGAATTATCTGCCAATAATTGATATATAATGTTCAATCATAAGCATAACATGCTATTGAAGCAGTCATGGATGTATTAATAAAGTTAGAATTTGTTGGTTGTCATGTGGGATGAGGACAGGGTTGCAAAGATTTGCCTGGCAGGCTACCACTGCTTTGTTTATCATGTCTTGATATGTTGTGCTTCAAAAATGCATACTGAAATGAATTGTTTAAATTACATAATTAATCAAATTACTGTAAGGGTTACGACCCTAATATCTAGCATAGAGACACGCCCATTTCTGATATGGTACAAATTTGATAACCCTTATAAAAGTATCCAATAATCATTTGACATCATCTAGATTTTACATTGAACATCTAGGTAGGATTTTCTAAAACCTAACAAGTCAATTAGAAGGTAATATAAATATATATACTAATTAAGTGTCAGGTATTTTGTCATTTTGCTGGTCAATCTTTAAAACCCTATAGTTACCCTTGTGTCCTCATGCTTGCAAGGCTTATCACCATTGTGATGTAAGTTTTGACAAATTTTATTTTTAAAAAATGAAATGGTCAAAATTGACTTCCAGATTCTTCTTTTTAACTGCAGGCAGTAAATCTGAAAAGCTTATTTGCATTGCCAGAAATTCATTAAAGAAATAAAGAAAGGAAAGAAAGAATAAAAACAAGCATGGATTAACCAGATAATGTTTTGTTTCATATTTTCATGTCTGCATACAATCTGAAAATTCGCTTGTAACTGTTGTACAAGTTCTTTTTTTTTTTTTAAATATCTGCAAGATTATGACCAAGCTTTCATCTTCCACCCATACACTGCAGATCTGCTATTTTAAAATCTTTTTCGTGCTTTCCAATTATGTGATGAGAATTGGTAACTCTTTTAATAAGACTGGCATGTGCAGTACAAATAGAAGTATATTTAAATAAAAATAGGTTTCTTTTTTCCCCAATAACTGTCTATAAATATAATACTTCAACAAACTTTTCTTTGTATTTTACTTGATTGGCAAAATTACCTGTATTCTTGGAACTGTTTATTCTAATATTTCTGAAACCTCTGAATATCCTAGAAGAACATATTCCATAGATTCTTTAGCTGCAGGTCTTTCATGATTGATAATATATGATTGTACATTACATTCAAACTTTGAAAATATTATTGGATATGCCTGCTTACTTTGAAAATTTGATTGGATATACCTGCTTACTTTGAAAATTTGATTGGATATACCTTGCCTACTTTGAAAATTTGATTGAAAATGACATTCAAGCTTTGAAAATATAATTCAAAATGACATTTCAATAATAAATCTTAAAAAGCCTTTTTTTTTTTTTTTTTTTTTAACTTTATAATGCTGGTCCCTGCTCTGATAACAACAAGATAATCAAAAAAATTTTTTTCCATTCCAATTTTGAAAGAAACTTTGAACATCTTTTTATCTCCCTGACCAAAATGACACTTTTTTGTATTTTTTTTTTTTTTTTTTTTTTTAACTTTATAATGCTGGTCCCTGCTCTGATAACAACAAGATGATCAAAATAATTTTTTTCCATTCCAATTTTGAAAGACACTTTGAACATCTTGTTATCTCGCTGACCAAAATGACACTTTTTTGTATATAATGTTTGATGTTAAATATTCTACTATGTACATCTGGACTATGTTAAATATTCTACTCTGTGCATCTGGACTCAAAGCTTGTGTGATTAGACTACAGCTGAATGTCCATGTTTGTGTGATCAGGCCACATCAGAGTGTCAATCTTCATTCTATCACTCGTTGGATTTCCAAATGATTTTTCCCGTTTTCCCATGATTCCCCTGTGTGTATTAGGAAATCTTTGCTCAACTTCATCCTTATTTCAGTCCCCATCATTTGGTTTGTAGTATTTGAATTTTTAGCATGAAGTAATTTACACCAGTCAGCATGTGTAAATATAAATTATTTTTTTTTTAACAATCCTAGATTTGATAGTACTTTACATATTTTTTGTTTACCTTTTTTAAAACAATAAAACTTTGAGAAAATATTTAGCTCTGTTTTTAATCATGTATTACTGTAAGTCTGTGAGATGGCAACTTATTCATTGATCAAGATTCTGC
This sequence comes from Lymnaea stagnalis, assembly GCA_964033795.1. Lineage (NCBI taxonomy): Eukaryota > Metazoa > Mollusca > Gastropoda > Lymnaeidae > Lymnaea > Lymnaea stagnalis. The sequence continues at coordinate 53,153 of CAXITT010000259.1, read as the reverse complement.
TGTTGGGAATGCCTTTTGTTTTTTGTTCAACACATTTAAAAACAAGGGATACTACTCTGAGTGTTTAATCTGCAGAAGTCCTGTCCAACTTGGTCATTTTTTAAATTTTTTTGTTTAATGATATGCTTACTTTTTTTTTTTTTCATTTGAAAGTTGAAGTGTGTACCCTTCCCTCCCCCCAACAACCATCAAAAATATTCATGTACATCAATCAGGTTTGCATTCTGTTCATCATTTTGTCAAATTGTTTTATTTCATTTGCTGAAAACCAAGAAGAAGCCTTACTTAATTTCATTTGCAAACATAATATTTCTTTTTGTTACCGGGTCAAAATCCACCTTGCATTGATTTTTTAAAATTTTTATTTTTGTATGTGTGTGCAAAATGTGATTGTGAATGTATTTGTCACTACTCAATGTGGCTTTTGTGAGTACTTATATAGATATATATATAGTGTATGCCATGCTTGTTTCAGCTTGAAAAAAAAGTACTCGGCAATTTTTTTTTTTTTTTTACATTAGTGCATGTTGGTGACCTTTGAACTTAGTCCTTAGTCAATTTAATACACTCTAGTTTATTCTCTATGTGTTTATAATTGATGTCCTTTGATCACATAATTTATGACATTTTCCCCACTGTATCAAGTCAGCGTTGATTCATTACACTTCAGGTACTGTTCATAGTCGAGTTAAAATTCTAATGATGGTTTTCAAATGATCAAACCTCATGTAGACCAGGCGCTGTTTGAATCTCCTCTAACACTTTTGAGGGGGGGGGGGGGGG
>CAXITT010000259.1:4775-44822 GCA_964033795.1 Lymnaea stagnalis | reverse complement strand
TGGGCCGCATCAAGTAATCCACAAAAAAGCGATTACAACTGTTACAATCTGCTCAACCTTTATAAATAACAATAAAATCATTAAGGGTTCTCAAGAACTAGGATTCATTTTCATCCACCTACTCACTTTTGCATACAAAAATATATAGAAACATTTTTTTAAAAAATCAGAATTAGACTAGTCAGTGAGATTTGACTGAAACCGTCGCGGAGAGTCACGTTATAGATATGAGAATGGGAGAAACGGGCCGGCGCATTTACACTAAACTTTTCTGTCATGTAGCGGGCCGCCAAATATCATCTTGCGGGTCACAAATGGCTCGCGGGCCGTGAGTTTGAGACCCGTATATTAGATGTTTATTTATTAATATTCACGATTATCTCATTTTTTATAAAAAGAATGTAAATATTTATACTTTCCCACATCATTTTCGATGTATGCAGAATGTATGCGGGAACGAATTTCAAAATATCTTAATATTTCATTTTCGATTTCGGCTTCGTCCGAAATTCATTTTTAACGTTCGGCTTTTCTTCGGTTTCGGCCGAAAGTCACTTTTAAACTTTCTGCATTTTTTCGGTTTCAGCCGAAAGTCATTTTAAACTTTCGGCCTATTTTCGGCTTCGGCCGAAATCAGAAAATCACTTTCGGTTGGTCTCTAAAGGCAATTTGATGCGGGCAGTTTATAAATGATACAAAAAAAATAATAAAAATCTGCATGTTAAAGGAACTATTAAGAACAACTTACCAGGGATTGGGTCCCTGAAATGCTCCTTGAACCATCTGATGAGAGAATTGACAGACTTGAACATCTGGTTCCTGTATTTGATACCCTCAGGTGTCACAGATATGTACTCATGTCTGGCCACATTCCGAGGCATGTAGGCCAGGATAAATTTACCTGGGTACTGGCGGGATGCACTCAATAAATATGGGATTCTGTGGAGTTTGGGAATTACTTTTATTGATACTTTAAAAACAGAGCAATGATTCACTTAAACCAGAGCATTTTTTATTTTATTCTATCAACAAAAAACTGAATATTCCAGAGAAAGAAAAAAATTGTTTACTTGAAGGCAGCCTTTTTTTTCTCCTCTGTCAACAGCTTGTCCAAAACTTCACGCTTGCCTCCATCTGAATCTCTGTAGTACTTGAAGCCGATGAGATCCCTGACAGTAGCTGCTATGGGCTGGATGTAACGGGCGATAATTTCATCCAAGTCTTCAAACTCCTGGCAAAACATTCACAAACTCAGTCCATAACGGGGATACATAAAGGGAGATAAACTAGTACAGTGTCATATACAATTTAATCTTTATTTTCAAAACAGGAAAATAAATGTGAATTCTACTTAAATGGTAACATATTTATACCTCTCCTCCTATCCACAGAGACCTGCCCAGACTGAAAGCATTCTCCTTGCCCTCTTCTCTAATATCTATGTGTTGAAGGATCCCATCAGAAACTTTCCATGTGGCTGTCAAATGGTCAGAGCCCTGGGGAAAAGCGAGAGGGGCATTACACACAAAATATTAGACCCTCGGTGAGGCAAATCACTAGAGTATTTTTGTTAATATTTCACTGGTGTAATCTATTAGAACCCCAGACTCACACAAAACATTAGAACCTAAGTGAAGCAAAAAACTAGAGAATTATTATAAACATTTCTCTTCTGTTCAGAATGGCATTTTATACCAACAGTAGAGGCTTCAAAAAGTTAGTTTGAAATTAAGATCTAACATGAGAAATGATGGTTAGATATCAGCTTGATTGTAATGTAAATTAGGTTCCATCAAAGTGTAAAGAAGCCGATCAATGATGATCCTGGCTGTTATCTAACTAGCAATGATGATCCTGGCTGTTATCTGACTAGCAATGATGATCCCGGCTGTTATCGAACTAGCAATGATGATCCTGGCTGTTATCTAACTAGCAATGATGATGCCAGCTGTTATCTAACTAACAATGATGATCCTGGCTGTTATCTAACTAGCAATGATGATGCCAGCTGTTATCTAACCACTGGGTTGTATTCACCTTGCTGCTGGGTCTGATAATGACATCTCCTTGGTCCATGTTGGCCAACAACTTCTCACATTCCTTGTATCCAATGTTATGGAAGTAAGGGTGAGCTATGACACGTTTGATGTAGGCTGGAAAGAAAGAAAACAGTGTTTCAAATCTCACAGCATTCACACTGAATAGAAAGAGTATATACTGTTATTAAAACACCAAATAATAATAGCATGTATTGCCGATATCAAACTTACTCTGTCTGGCTTGAAGCTTTTTCTTTTCATTTTCTTTGTCTAAATCTGCCTTCTCTGCATCATAGTCATAATAGACATCCTTCTGGGGTCTGGTAGAAATTTACATCAAATCAACACTTAATCATCAAGACATTTTGTTACTAAACTAAAGCGTTAACATTATAACCTCCATAAGATTTATTTTTTTAAGTATGTGATCTTCACACATATAAAAAATAAACAGTTCTCTCTACCTCCAAATGCCATCTTTATCAGCCAAGTCAGAAGACTTGCTGGTCAGCTCGACCTGGAACCTTTCAATGTCAATTTTTGTAATGCGGCAGTGAATGGTCATCCCAATCTGGACCCTCTCCTCAGGGTCTCGTACCATGTTGTCACTAATATTTTTGGTGTGGATGAAACCTGTCACTCCACTGTCCAGGCGGCATTTGACACCCACTGCAGCACCAGGGCAGTTGCCACCGTCAAAGTGACTCCAAACCTGCAAGTTCAGCAAATAGACTCAAAGTTAAACTAAATAATTTTCAAGGGTTGTTTTCTTCCCATTTATTGTCTATGATTAAAAACTGTCTTTAGCTAAGAGATAACCTACAAAACAAAAAAACAAGGGTAGAAAAAGATACCATCGCTACAAAATTAAGAATAAATGATATTTTTTATCCAAGGATTGACAAATGTAGAACTTACATCACTAAGCTCAGGGAACTGGATGGGTTGACAGAAAGAGGAACTTACATCACTAAGCTCAGGGAACTGGGTGGGGGTGACAGAAAGTAGAACTTACATCACTCTGCTCAGGGAACTGGGTGGGTGACAGAAAGAGGAACTTACATCACTAAGCTCAGGGAACTGGGTGGAGTGACAGAAGGGACACTGCCACAAGCCTGACTCATCATCTCTCACAGGATTAGCCTGATCCAGCTGATCACCCTGTGGACGTTTGTGGGCGATTCCAGTCACCTGCACTTGAACAAGTTTACCTGGGGAATGTTAGGGGTAAGCACTGTCGTAAATATTTTAAAAACATTTCTTTGTTTGTTAACTGTGCAAGCCAGAGAATGTTAAAAAATATCTAATCTGCTAATTGAGACACTGATCATGTAACTTTTGGAAGAAATGTTTGCCCACCTCAATATACATGAAAGTAGATAAGATCAGATGAGATGCTTTAATTGATTTAAAAAAATGGAAATTTTTCTTAGAGTTTTCAATCTTAAAACCCTTTTTGTTATTTCTTTAAATTAGTCTGTAGCAAGGGGTTAGGTGCACCATTGTGTTGTCATAAACTTGATCTGCTGTAATACAAGATACTCACCCACATAGAAGGTCTCTGGAGTTTCTTTGGTTAACATGTTGAATCTTTCTTCTAGAGATGGAGATCTGTAAGGGGTCCTCAAGTCTTTATATCGCTGGTTCAGCTCGGCTCGGATATCATACAATGTGATGTGCTTGTCTCCGTAACCCTGTGCATAAAGTTCACACATAAGGAACAATATCATTCTAAAATACATCTTTTTAAATGTGCATTATAAAATTTTAGTTATCATTCAAAGAGCAGGGAAGAAATTTGTCAGGATTTGATGACTATGAAACAGTGGAATATCACAATCTGTAAAAATCAATACTTCAAATGTATAATTTTTTCATGTCTAAATCAATTCTCTATTTTATAAATACATTTGTTTTAACTGATCATCATTTTTTTAAAATAGTTTCTCCATATTTTAACCAACACATTCCACTCACTTGTCTTTCCAACTCTTCAGCAAAGGCATCCAGATCTAAATCCTTGAGCCGTTCTGGACTTTCAAGGATCTCCTCCAAGGCTGATGCTGGGTTGGCATCCTCTGCGGTATCGTCGTACTCAAGAGCATCCACTGCCATCTTACGTGCCCACTCATAGGCCTCGGGGTGCACACGGGAACCGTCAAGCACGTCGACATAGACATCAGATCTATAGAACAAATGAGAATTATTTATTCTTTAAATATAAAACAACTCCAACAAGACCTTCTATGCCATATGTCATAATTGAGGATTTATTTTATTTAAGATACATTTACAACAAATGGAAAGTAAACAAGTAAAACTTTCATAAAAATTCACTCTGTGACATAATTTTGTTATATTTTATTAGTCAGCAATGTTATTTGCTTACAACTGTAATCAACTTAATGATTTATTTTTTAAAAATTAAGTCCAAGATATACCTTTATTATAATACACGCTCTGAAAATGGTGGTTAAGTGCAGCTATGCTATAACTTTTCTATTATTGTCATTAAAGCTTACATGTATCTAATCAGGATATGAACATAAGTCTACAAATGTAATTAAAACATACGTGTCTCCCAGCTGATTGGTGTCTATCATGATAAACCCAGCACAGTTGATGAAGACTTTTGGCCCCATGTCACAGAGAGACACAAGCTGGGTTCTGTTTTCAAGTCGGCTGTTGTTCTGTTTCAGTGTCTAAATTAGAGTAAATATTTGAGCTTGAGTGATAAATAGTTAATGTTTAATTTGAATGCCACACATCAACACACAGGCTAATGACCAGTTAGGTTGAATAGATTAACATAGTCAATGAAATTCTCCATCAGCATTTTTAGAACAGCGACTACAGCTGCCAAACATAGCACCCTGACAGAGTACCTGGCATAGCAAATTTAGAACAGCGACTGCAGCTGCCAAACATAGCACCCTGACAGAGTACCTGGCATAGCAGTTTTAGAACAGCGACTGCAGCTGCCAAACATAGCACCCTGACAGAGTACCTGGCATAGAAGTTTTAGAACAGCAACTACAATTGCCATACATTGCACCCTGACAGAGTACCTGGCATAGCAGTTTTAGAACAGCAACTACAGTTGCCATACATTGCACCCTGACAGAGTACCTGGCATAGCAGTTTTAGAACAGCGACTACAGCTGCCATACATTGCACCCTGACAGAGTACCTGGCATAGCAGTTTTAGAACAGCAACTACAGTTGCCATACATTGCACCCTGACAGAGTACCTGGCATAGCAGTTTTAGAACAGCAACTACAACTGCCAAACATAACATGACAGAGTAGCTGTCACAGCAGTTTTAGAACAACAACTACAGCTACCAATCATAACACGACAGAGTACCTGCCATAACAGTTTTAGCATCATCTTCCAGTGTGAATATCTCAAATGAATGAATGTATAACCAAAATTTAACTATAGATTCACATAAATATTTCAAGTTGTGGTGTAGCAATGAGATATTAGCTACCGTTGACTATGATAAAATGATGTAGCCATGTATCTCTGTGGTGTCATGTCACCAGCTATCTGACTGTGATGTCCTGACTGTGATACCCTGAATGTGACCAACTCACCTTAATAATTTGTGAAGCCTTCCTAGGACCAAGCCCACACACAAACTGTAACAAGGGAGCTGTGTAAGGGAAGTTCAGCACCTGGTTGATGTCCACACCCACTTCATTGACCCTGTTGACAAACTCTAGGTACAGGGCCTCCAAGAGCTCCTCTTTCACCAGACTGTCCTGTGAACAACAGCATTACATAGGATGACAATAAAGTGTATACAGTCTTTGCACATGCATATATTAATATGACAATCAGATGGCATTAAAAAGACAAGCTGCATCCATAAGGTTCAAAATGTATATGCTTGAAATGCCAGATATTGTTAAAATAAATACTAAACACAAATGTCATAATTTAGTCTATGTATGAAAGCTTTTCTTTAAAAAAAACTTGTATTATTACATTTTTTTTCCTTTTTCAAGTTCAGTTTTAAGAGAGAATGATCGAACTACTTGAATTTGATATCTAAGATTATATTGTGTTATGTATGGATAGTCATAACAGATATAAATCTATTTTTCTGATAAAATCCTCCATTAATTGCACCTTATTTTATCCAGTAGAATTAGTTAAAAATTCAGGAGTCATTTTTTAAATTTTATTTTTGCACATTATAATTGGTGATAAGTGAAATCAATCATAAAATGAATAAAACATTTGTTTTAACCGATGCATCTAAATTGTAATAAAATGTATTTAATCCTACCAACCTGCAGAGAGTGATATTTCAGACACAAAATATCCTCATCTGGGTTACAGAGCTGAGCAAACTCCAACAGTGGATCCTGCAGTCTGCGAGCGATGGAGATGGCATGTCTCAAAGGGGCTGGGTAATCTCTGAACTCATTCTGCCAGATAAGAGTATTCCTCATTTAACTTTGAATTTTCAAATGTGATCCAACAAAATCATTCAACATTTACAGAGTCTAGTTACTTCAATACTGATATCTTTATGTAGAATTCACAGAAGACCAACCTCTGCCCTCTTGGTGTTCTCAAATATCATGGCCAGCTCATTATCCACAAGCTCCACGTTGATGGCCGGCATTTGCTGCTCCATCTCCAGCTCACTAATAATTGCTTTAATGTCATCAATGATCATCAGTGCTTGGCTGGAATAAACGAATAAAAAAAGTTAAATGAATGAAGACTTGTTTATCAGTCAAGAAAGAACTACAAGCTCATGAAGTGGGGACATTTTTTATTTAAATCTTAAATTGGGATAAAACTGACCGTGACTCTGATGTGACCGCAATGACATGGGGTTTCTTTTCTGCAATAAACTCCTTCAGTTTTTCCAAATCCTTCACCTGTAACAAATGCACAGTTCTCTTATATATAGATTGATTTGATTATCCAATTTCCACATTTGAGCAACGATACATAAAAAACTAATTTACTTAAAGATTTATGAAAATTCAATTTATTAGTTGATGACACCATCTAAATTAAGATTAATCAACTTTGCTTACCTTTCCTTTCTTGTCAAGCTCTCGCCAGGCATTTTTACGTTTTGTCAAGTTTTCTAATCTGATAAATTCCATGACAGATGCATCACCATCAATAAGAGCACCAAATGATGGAGTATCGCTAGACAAAAAAATGTACTTTTATTATTTCTTCGTGGTAAATTGAGTAAATCAATTGGGAACTCCCCACCCGTAAGTTATTAGGGGCCCTAAAGACAAGGCTTAGGGAAAAAAGAAAATATTCGCTGCAGGTAAGAGGAATAGTGAAACATAGCAGACCAAGGTTTCTAGATCATTGTCTGTAATTTGATGATGCCAACTTTGCATTTTAAACATAGCTTTGACATTTGATTTGATGATGCCAACTTTGCATTTTAAACATAGCTTTGACATTGCCTCTTTATGGTCACTAAAAAGGCCACTGACTAAAAAATCTTTATACCCCAAAAATTGCCTCTTACTTGCTTGTTGAGAAAGCTATCCCAAGCACCTTGAGGCCATCCTCATTGTTAGACTCATCAAATTCATCCTCTAACTGCTGGTCCATCTGGTAAGGCGCCACCTTCAGCCAGTTATATAGTTTACGAGCACATGCCTGAAGATAAAATATTGTTCATTTAATATGTAATTTGTCCAACGGGATTCCACTTAACTTTTTTCTATGGTTTAAAACTTTTTTGTGTGTTAAAAACACACCAAAAACAATTTAATTAACTACACTGAAGGACAATTATGGCTGATAATCAATTAACTCAAAATCTCTGTATGTGATGACAGGCTTCAAGTAACATCAGCCAATTTTCCAAGAAAAGTTCAAATGGAAAATTATTGGACTCAAAGCTCTTAGTTGACTGTAAAGCCATAAAAGTGCCAGAGCAATTGGAGGGAATATACTTGCCCTCAGCACTCCTTCTCTGGCTTCATTGGCAAGCTTGGTCCTGAGCTCCTTCTCCATCTGAGGATAGATGATCTGGTACAGTGCACGCTTGAGTGACTCACTTCTCTGAATGTTCCACTGCTGGACAAGGTGACTGAACTCATCCTGGTGATAAAGACATAATGTACTGTCAGCTTACTTTTCTGAATAGCAGCACTTAAAACTTCAGAAACTCCGAAACAATTTGTATAAAAAAAAAAAAAATTTAAAACATAATTTTATGCCCCTTAAATTTAACATGAATACTGTTGTCAAAGTGAGAAATCATGTTTACAAATATATTTAGTTTCAAAAATTGAATTAAATCTATTTTAAAAAGTTTAGAATCTCAAAATTGTTAAATGTATCTTTATTTCTCGGTTTGCATTTATGTTCCTTGTAAAATAAGAAAATTCATAAATATCAATAAGGCTTTGATTTGTTGGTGGTTTTCGTAAGGGGCTAAAAACAAAAAGCAAGTCTAAATAATTAAATAAATCTGTTCAGAACAATAAATCGCAGTTGTCAATAACATTTTCTAAATAACTTGCCCTATAAAACAGTTGTTTAATTTCTTCAAAGTAGCTGGTGGTGGTGGTGCTTTGGTCATCCTCTTCATCCATCTTGATACTAATGGTTAGTAATCCATCCTCTTCAGCCTTGAAGAGTAAATGAAAGGATAAAATAGAAACAAAAAATGGATACATTCTATGAAAGCAATAATAACGCCTCTTATATCTAAAATAAATTACAAAACACCAAGTTACAAAAACTATTAGGATAATACTAATCTGGCCATCTAAAAAGCAACAGGCTCATCATGAAACAAATGCTAAGTTCAATTAATTTTTAACGTCTCCACCCCAATTCTCATTACTCATACGACTAACACATGGCAGGCATCTCTGACCACAGATAGAGATGAGGATCTCTGCACCTACCAGTAAAAGCTTGAGAAACTGGTCATCCTTGAGATCCTTTACAGGTTTGCCTCTCAGGTATTTTATTATGTAGCAGTTGTGGCTCTCGTCTATCAGCTGAAAAGAAATGTAGACCAAAATGGCAGATGAAAGGAATGTAGACCACCATAAAAGATCAAATTAATGTAGACCAACATGACAGATAAAAGGAATGTAGACCTACATGACTGTCAAAACAAGAAAAAAATTCTATCATAAAAACCTGATCACCTCATTTACCCCATGCTTGTCATTTCCTTTCACATACCTTCATGCCTTTCTTGGTAGGGGACACTCTCAGTTTGGCTCTCTCTTGGAAAGCAGTTCTAACACTGGCTCTGACTAGTGGATCATGGGATAACTGCATAGCAACCATGTGCTGACAACCCTTCAGGACATCCTCAGGAGTTGGAAATTGGCTTGCAACACAAAGAAATACATATCAGTTAGGAAAAAAAACCAATTCTAACAAAAATAAGCTTTTTTTTTTTTTTTTTTGTCATTTAAAAAAAAATACAAATTTATATTTTATAAAATTACTTAAATTTTTAGTAAAATTATTTAAGACGTCTCTACACTGTATATAAAAACATGTTTAGTTGAGGCTTTTTGAGATTTAACCTCTTCACATTGCTTTATTTCTTGACTCTCAAACTGAAGTCACCAGCTATCACATGAATATTTACTTGATGAGGAAAATCTCTCTTGTAAAATATACAGCTTTAAATGAAAAAAAAGAAACTTGGATTCACATTTGGCTCATTTAGTTTGAAAATTTTAGATACTAATTAAAGTTGTTTCTTTTTTTTATTTAAGTAAAGAACAATGGACAGCTATTATTGTTACATATTAATCATCAGTTTTGATGTTAATAGTTTTGTGGCAACAGAAAGGGGTATCTTGCTGCATGCTTACCACTTTATTTGATTAGATTTTTTTTTTTTTGATTTTTTTTATGTTTCCCAAATTATGCTCATTCTTGTTATTACTATTCTTATCAGTAAATAGGAAACACATTGTCTTGCTGGATGTTTTACACACGTACTGAAGTGATAGCTGCTGAATAGTGTTTACTTACGGACAAACATAATCTTTGGCTAGCTCTAGTGGCTCCAGAGGACACTGGGTGACATCATGACGCTGATAGTTATCTCTGATGTTCTCACCAAACTCATGCGGTTTAAGTCCAAACTGACGTGTGATCTCATCTGCACAAATATCGCATACAAGATTTCAATATTTCATGTCACTAGGAGCATATAAAATTATGGCTTTAAAAAAATGCCTTTTTTTGGAAACTTTAATTCTAAATAACAGATACAATCCTCTATTTGATATTTAAGAAATAAACCAGGTTGTTTTTTCCCACAGATAAATATAGGAAATCAACTAAACTGTCTTTTTTAGAAATAGAATATTATATTTTCAATAAGTTGAAATTAGCTGCAAGTCAGTCAAGGATTAAGCTACTGGAGCAATTTAAAGTTACCCAGTTTTGCAGTAAGACAAATGGAGTATCCACTTATTCTCTGGGCTTGTTTCATGGAGCTTCCTTTAGGCTTTGGTTCAGCCTCAGCTTCACCCTCCTCTCTGGGACGATTCTGCTCATTGTTTCTCATGTTGGGGATTTCATGACCATAGTACAACAGGAAGTTTTGATAAACGTCTCTAAGCTCTTCTGGGGTTTGCACATTTTTCACTCTTAAAAAATTTAACAGGGTTTGTACACAAAACTATCAAATAAATCAATATAACTGAAAAAACAACTCAAGTATTCCTATGATAAAACTCTAAAAAAAATGTTGTCATCTAAGCTACAATGAACTGGCTTCTTTAAATTAGTCGTCTATGACTGACAAGCTTTCTTATCCTAACAAGGATATTTTTCATAAAACTTAATTAATGGCTGAAATAAATTTGAGGTTTATTGATCTACATAGAAATGAATGAAACAACTTATAAAATAGTATCTTATAGAACCTCTCAATCTCCGCCTCTGTGATTGGTCGGAACAAGACTGAAGGTTTGTCGGGGTCAGAGTATTGGTCATACAGGTAGTCCTTCATCTTCTCAAACAGACGAGTCAGATTGGTGCGCCGAGTACATAGCTGCATCCACTGAAATTTTAAGAGTGTTGTTTTTTATCCTTCATGAGCAAGGCTTTATAATTGTGGAGTGGTTGCAAGGAGGGCTAAAAAAGGACACTAAAATTGGGAAGGCATTGTTTTCTTTAAATTTAATTGACTGGTTCAATTCATTTTTAATTGCTAAAGGTGAAAAACAATTCTTGCTCGTGAACTTAATGAAAATAAACTGCGCTATTCAGTGCTTGCCTTGTCCAATATTTCATAAATATTTCAAACACAACAGCATCAAACCTTCTCATCCCAATGGTAGACTTTCCAAAGGTCATTAATGTTGAGTTCCGGTTCCACATACTCTTTGCGATAAAAGGCAATAAAAGGGACCTGTGGAAAAGGCAGCATATAAGTCAGTTACAAACACTTTCAATTTTGATTTTCAGAATATTCGACATTTCAGCCTGTACTTTAAAGACTCCTGGTTACATCTCATTCAGCTATACGTCTAATTGCTAACCTCTTGTCTGTGATTTCTCATAAAACCAAGAGCTTGTTTGATTTTGCTTGTCATTGCACTGGGTGTTCTCCTACTGAAGTTATTGGCTGCCCCCATGTGATCAATGTCCAAAAAGGTCTGGAATTCAAAGTGAGTACAACAATTAAGAGAGTTTTAGATGCTATAAATATCAATAATATATTAGAGCAGGGAAAGTGCTAGCAATATATCTTGGTGGTGTAAGATCTCTTTGGATGACACACTAAAGTATTTTTTTAAATTTCATTTTTGTTGATTGTGATGCCGTCTGCTATTACTGCACTTGATTTAGTTAGCATTGCATAAGCTGCAAATAGGTAGCCACTGGTGTAGGATAATGCTTAATATCAGAGCAAATCACAAAGTTTACAGACTTTCAAAATATGGATGGTTTCACAAGAAATATCCTCACATACATTACATTATTTAAGAAAAAGGTGGCTCCTACCTGTTGAGAAATACAAAGGGTTGCAAAAGCTTGCTTATAGATCCATTCAGACTCCTCCTCCAGTTCTGCATCATCAGCTTCTTTCACTGGGATACGTCTCAACTGATTGATGTATGATGACACGAGGAAAGAATTTATAACTCATTTAACACAATAATTTAAAATTTAAACTTTCGAAGTGTCTAGTGAACCCATAAAAAATCTTTAAAAAAAGATTAAAAGCTCTCAGAGAAAAGTTGTTATGGAAAATAAGAAAAGCTTTAAAAAAAAAAAATTTTGAAACATTAACAATACTATGTCAAAGCATTTTAAAACATTTCAATATCACCCCGAAAGAAGAGAATGAAATACCTGAAATCTCTCAGGAAAGTCAGCAAGTCTAATAGCATTATCTGCATCTGTGAAATGGCCTCTTTCTAGCTCACTTGGTTCAAACACCTGAAGAAAAATTGAGCTGAGCATTAATTTTTTGCTTGGTAAGAATATTTAGTTACAAATGTAAAATAATGCATATCTATCCACGATAATTAAGCTCATCACATCATCGAAGAGGATAAACAATAATTACATTCATATATGCAAAAAGAAAATATTAACACCCTTAATAACCTTCCCAAATTAGAAACAGAGCTGCTTTTTTAAAAAAATAGGTAAAATACAAACTAACATATCAAACAGTATAAATGAGAAGAATAGCAGTTGGAACTTACATCAAAAATACTTTTCTTGGCAGCTTTCTTGCGCCCACCTTTCTTTTTTCTTGGCTCACCATCTTCACCTTCCTCGTCTTCCTCATACTGTTAACAAATTTAAAAATTTATTTAAATTTCATGCAAAGCAGTGATATAAATTTAGCTTTTTAAAATGTTTTTAAGCAGGGCCGCATTTCCTTCAATTTAAATATACAAAATAAAAAGCTGACCTCCATATGATGGTAAAAAAGAAATTAAAAAATTTGTTTAATAAAGAAGTCATTGCTGTAAGCTCTTCAAATAACAACATACCTCATCCTCCTCTTCAAAATCTTCTTCATCCTCATCATATTTGTCAAAATCAGCAAAATCATAATCAACTCCAAAAATTTCTTGGGCTTCTTGCAAAGCACTGGAGATAAGGACATGTAATTTATTACCCCATTCAAAGCATAAGTATCTGGCTAGGTATTGCAGTTTAATTACTTTCACTATCTTTGGTATTAAACGCATTAAAAAAAATAACATCCAAAATAATTAAATCAAGCACAAAAGCAGCTAACAAACGAGTCCAACGTTTTTTTTGTATCAAACACTTAAGACATTATATGGGGTAGAACACACTTTCATCAATAGAGTTATTATGCAAACTTACGCATCACTGTGAATCTTATGCTTCTTTTTCTTCTTTCCTTTACTGATGGAGTTCCCTTCCTCATCAACAATGAAATCATCAACATCTGTGACAAAGTCATTGAAAAATTTTAAAATTTCAACTTCCCAAGAGTATTCTTATTTTTTATTTTACAACCAGCCAAATAGTTCAAACAGAACAAGTAAGAGTTAATTGTGTGTAAAAATGAATCAGGTTTTTTAGAAGCTAAGTAGAAATTTTTTACTGATTTGAGACAACACTTTTGATTTGCACTAAGTGAATAGATTTAATCTGAAGAAATTATCTCACCAGACTCTTCTTCAGAATCAAACTCTTGTATATTTACAGTATCTTCTGCAGCTCTCACTGATTCAGCGGGTCGTTCTCCATCATCCTCTTCATTTTCATCAAATAACTGCTCTTCTATTGCATGTTTACCTTTTAAAAACAATAAAATTAAATAAATTATATTTTACATAAAAAGATTTTGTTATGAATTAAAGGAACATATTAAGTTCTATCCTAGTTTAAAAAATTCCTTTTAAATTCTATTGTTACACAAATGAAATTTGCTTATTTTAAAAACAAATTATAATTTGTAACTACAAACCATCATCAGCTTGGCCTTCTTCTTCTTTCCCACTTTCTTCATCATCAGACATCATCTTAATCCTCTTTCGCTTACGCTGCAAATATATTGTTTTATTGAAAATTCAGACCTATTTTATTCTGTAACTAAAATTGATAGGGACTATGCAAAATAAATATAAAACTCAATAAAGGATGACAATCTATTAGCTGTAAATTATAATCCATGTAAGTTAGACAGAGCAAAAACAGCTTTACTTAATTTAATTCTTAGATCACTAAGGACATAGGTAATTAAATATCAAAGTCAGTAAAACACGTATCTAGAATACCTTTCTGTTCACTTTGATGCCCAGGTTATCATCAATAAGATCATAGTCATCATCGTCCAATTGGTCATCATCTTCATCTTCATCAGAGTCCTTACGTTTTTTCTCATCTTCTTCACTTCCTTCACCAATCCCTTCTTCTTCCTCTACATCTTCATTTATGAAATCTTTCATCTCTTCTGCAATGGCTGCTTCATCTGCGCAATAGTACATAAAAATCAGTTAAAATTAGGCCTATACTTCACTGTATAAAGTGTAAGTATGTTGTTTATTTCAATGGATTCTTTAACAAACTCTTGAACACGGAATTTTAAGTAAAATGTATCATTTTTAAAAATCATTTTCAATTACCTTCTTCTTCCTCCTCTTCTTCATCATCAGATATTTGTATAGCCCGCTTCTTTTTCTCCTTTTCCTTTTTTTTCTTCTTTCTGGGACGCAGTTCTCCATCAGAAAGTTCTTCTTCTCCAGAAACATCAGACACCTCTGCTTCATTTTCCATGAAATCCATCTTGCTATATTTACTTCAGAAGCTGGGGATTTCTAATCAGTGTATAAGAATCATATCTTTGTTTAAATTTATATTCACATATCACAGGCATAATATTAAGTCTATCAATATATGAAATGCATGCAAAGTGCACATGTACATTGTGATTAAGACAGACAATGAAACAACAGTAAATTGTAATATAATTCCTTCTTTTTTATCTTGATGTTATTGATAATGTTAGATGTAATAATTGTTTTTCAATTAATAAGTTAGGCTTAGGCTTAAGTACTTATTTTGAATTTTGCTTCATAATGTCAGATTTGAAAGTATGTGAATTAAAACTCCTCATACTCTTAGGGAAGGGCCTTCTAAAGTTATAGTTTAGACCACATGTGTCAAACTCAAGGCCCACGGGCCACATCCAGCCCTTCATACAATTATATTAGGCCCGCAAGGTCTTCAGCGGCGAACAATTATAGCCAAGTCAACACTTTGTTGTTTCCCAATGCACACTTTGCTGAAAAACTTAGCTTACTTCGCACAGAGTTTGCACGGCGCTTTAGTGACTTTGAAGCACAGAAATGTTATTTCGAGCTGTTTCGTAACCCATTTGTAATATATGGAAAGTGCACCTGTAAATTTGCAGAAGGAGCTAATAGAGCGGCAGTGTAATTGGACACTAAAGGCAAGGTATGAGAAAGTTGGGCCTGCAGAGTTCACTCATTTCATTCCTGAAAAGATCCCCCAGCTTGGTATAGTATAGATGAGGCTCAAACCTTGAGCATGTTGGGTAGCACCTTTAGCATTTCAGTAAATATTTGTTTTAAAAAATGGATTCTTCAAGCTTTTCAGATTGAATGTGACTTGTCTTGGGCACCATTTTCAGAAAGTAGTGGCCAGTGGTGACAGACAAAGTAGATTAAGTCGTAGAGGTAGTGTGATCTGATGTCTGATAAGTCTGAGTGACGGTGGAATAGGAATTGAAGTGGGAAAACAATAATCCAAACCAACAGGTAAATTACAAGAACATTCTTTGTTAACAAATCTTTGAAAGTTTGTAAAAGTCTACAATCGACGTATTATCGTTTTAAATATAGAATGGTTAACTTACAAAGTAAAAAAAAAAAAAATGAATAAATAGGGCAAGTTCAATAATAAGTGTCTAGCTCCACAAACGGAAGTAGAATTCTGGCCAGATTTTTTAAATCTATAGAGAACACTTATACTTGCCACATGGCTACAATTTGGCTCTAGTTTATTACATTTATTGTTTGTTACTTATACTTGATATCTTTTTTGAAATATAGCCTAATAAGTTTAACGAATTTATAGAAGACCTTAGCAAAATTATTGTCCATAGCAGCCTCATTTGTGAAGAATAAGAGATTAATTCGCCACACCACTATTTTAAAACTGTAAATTATGCTATTTTATCGAAATTAAATACTGCGCAAGCTAGCAAATTTACATTATATATCATTTTAATAAAATATATAATGTGGTAAATGATAATTCTTTTGCATAATAATTTGCAACTGCTTTTGGTTTAATTTAGAGCTCAATGCAGTCTTAACTTTGGATCAAAATTTGTAGCAATAATTCACGATCTATATTTTCACATAACGAATCCATTTGCATACAATTTTAAAATACTCTTTATTCAACAGAGGCGTTGAAGGATACATTAAAGAATATACTGAAATATTAAATATCAAATAATAAATTGTAGCTTTCAATTTCAGTGTCTTTAAGTCCCTATAACCCAGAAAATTTTGCTACACTCGTGTGACTGAAGAATGCTAGATCACTTTAAATAAAATAAAATAATAACGCTAATAATAATTTAAAAAAAAATATTAAGCAAGTTAGCCCCAGGCGGCGTTAAGTCAAAGTACGCCACCGGGTTATTCGGGGGTTGGCGACACCTGAACCCCTCAGATTCACTGCACCGTTATGATCTAGGTCAGATTATTTGAGAGCGTGTTATGTACTGCCAAAGAATGATGCCGAGTTAGGGCGTGTAGTTGAAAAATCACAACATTGTAATTTTATGACAACATGGCGTGCAATGTCATGATTACAGTGTTTACCATTTTACTATTTGTAGGCCTACATGGCTCCATTATGATGCAACATGACTGATGTCAGAGAGGGGTTTAAAGGGGGAGAGACAGATGGACAAAGTGATTGATGGACTGACAGATGAGTTTTGAGGGTTTACACATTAGTGCAATTCATGGGAAATGGGAATGGGAAACTCGTCCCGAGTGCCAACATGAGGAAGGTGCCAAAAATTGTCTTCAGATAGAACCATAATGGCTTAGTAAACGATAAAATCGACAAAATCGTCTTTTTACATCTTCGCCCCGGGCGGCACTCCTTTTTCTATTTATTGAGGGGCGCCATTTTCAGGCTTCGCTAACTTTACTAGGGGAAAAAACGTTTATTTAATTGTAATTAGCAATCATTAAATTGCATGTTGCCTTTATTTAATTGTTTGCAGCCTTCACTTAATTGTATGTAGACTTTATTTAATTGTATGTAGCCTTGTATTTAATTGTATGTGTCCTTTATTTGATTGTATGTAGCCTTTAAGTATTTGTATGTAGCCTTTGTTTAATTGTATGTAGCCTTCATTTAATTGTATGTATCATTTATTTAATTGTATGTAGCCTTTCATTTAATTGTATTTGGCCTTTATTTTATTGCATGTAGCATTTATTTAATTGTATGTAGCCTCCATTTTATTGTATGTTGCCTTCATTTAATTGTATGTTGACTTGAGTTAATTGTATGTCGCATTCATTTAATTGTATGTAGCCTTCACTTAATTGTATGTAGCCTTCATTTAATTGTATGTAGCCTTCATTTAATTGTATGTAGCCTTCATTTAATTTTATATAGCCTTCATTTAATTGTATGTAGCCTTCATTTAATTGTATGTATCCATCATTTAATTGTATGTAGCTTTTATTTAATTGTATGGAGCCTTTTTTTAATTATATGGAGCCTTTATTTAATTGTATGGAGCCTTTTATTTTATTGCATGTAGCCTTTATTTAATTGTATGTAGCCTTTATTTAATTGTATGCAGCCTTTATTTAATTGTATGTAGCCATCATTTAATTGCATGTAGCCTTTATTTAATTGTATGCAGCTTTCATTTAATTGTATGTAGCCTTCATTTAATTGTATGTAGCCTTCATTTAATTGTATGTAGCCTTTATTTAATTGTATGTAGCCTTTATTTAATTGTATGTGGCCTTTATTTGATTGTATGTAGCCTTTATTTATTTGTATGCAGCCTTTATTTAATTGTATGTAGCCTTCATTTAATTGTAGTTTGCCTTAATTTTATTGCATGTAGCTTTTTTAATTGTATGTAGCCTTCATTTAATTGTATGTCGCCTTCATTTAATTAAATGTCGCCTTCATTTAATTGTATGTTGACTTGAGTTAATTGTATGTCGCATTCATTTAATTGTATGTCGACTTTATTTAATTTTATGTAGCCTTCATTTATTTGTATGTAGCCTTCATTTAATTGTGTGTAGCCTTCATTTAATTGTATGTAGCCTTCATTTAATTGTATGTAGCCTTCATTTAATTGTATGTAGCCTTCATTTAATTATATGTAGCCTTCATTTAATTGTATGTAGCCTTTATTTAATTGTATGTATCCTTCATTTAATTGTATGTAGCCTTCATTTAAATGTATGTAGCCTTCATTTAATTGTATGTAGCCTTTATTTAATTGTGTAGAGCCTTTTTTAAAAGTATTTAGCCTTTATTTAATTGAATGCAGCTTTTATTTAATTGTATGTAGCCATCTTTTAATTGCATGTAGCCTTTATTTAATTGTATGCAGCTTTCATTTAATTATATGTAGCCTTCATTTAATTGTATGTAGCCTTCATTTAATTGTATGTTGACTTGAGTTAATTGTATGTCGCATTCATTTAATTGTATTTAGCCTTTAAATAATTGTATGTATCCTTAAATTAATTGTATGTAGCCTTCAATTAAATGTATGTAGCCTTCATTTAATTGTATATAGCCTTTATTTAATTGTATAGAACCTTTATTTATTTGTATGTAGCCTTCATTTTTTTGTATGTAGCCTTTATTTAATTGTATGTAGCCTTTATTTAATTGTATGTGGCCTTTATTTGATTGTATGTAGCCTTTATTTATTTGTATGTTGCCTTTATTTAATTGTATGTAGCCTTCATTTAATTGTATTTTGCTTTTATTTTATTGCATGTAGCCTTTATTTAATTGTATGTAGTCTCCATTTAATTGTACTTCGCCTTCATTTAATTGTATGTTGACTTGAGTTAATTGTATGTCGCATTCATTTAATTGTATGTCGACTTTATTTAATTGTATGTAGCCTTCATTTATTTGTATGTAGCCTTCATTTAATTGTATGTAGCCTTCATTTAATTGTATATTGCCTTCATTTAATTGTATGTAGCCTTCATTTAATTGTATGTGGCCTTCATTTATTTGTATGTGGCCTTCATTTAATTGTATGTAGCCTTTATTTAATTGTATGTGGCCTTTATTTAATTGTATGTGGCCTTTATTTAATTGTAGGTGGCCTTTATTTCATTGTAGGTGGCCTTTATTTAATTATAGGTGGCCTTTATTTAATTGTTTGTAGCCTTCATTTAATTGTATGTAGCCTTTATTTATTTGTATGTAGCCACAATTTAATTGTATGCCACCTTTATTTAATTGTATGTAGCCTTTATTTAATTGTATGCAGCCTTTATTTTATTATATGTAGCCTTTATTTAATTTTTTGTAGCCTTCATTTAATTGTATATTGCCTTCCTTTAGTTGTATGTAGTTTCATTTAATTGTTTGTAGCCTTCATTTAAGTGTATGTAGCTTTCATTTAATTGCGTGTAGCCTTTATTTAATTGTATGTAGCCTTTATATAATTGTATGTAGTCTTCATTTAATTGTATTTAGCATTTATTTAATGGTATGTAGCCTTTATTAAATTGTATGTAGCCTTTATTTACTTGTATGTAGCCTTCATTTTATTGTATGTAACCTTTATTTAATAGAATGTAGCCTTCAGTTAATTGTAAATAGAATTCATTTAATTGTATGTAGCATTTATTTAATTGTATGTAGCCTTTATATAATTGTATGTAGTCTTCATTTAATTGTATTTAGCATTTATTTAATGGTATGTAGCCTTTATTAAATTGTATGTAGCCTTTATTTACTTGTATGTAGCCTTCATTTTATTGTATGTAACCTTTATTTAATAGAATGTAGCCTTCAGTTAATTGTAAATAGCATTCATTTAATTGTATATAACCTTTATTTAATTGTATGTAGCCTTAATTTAAGTGTATGTGGACTTTATTTAATTGTATGTGGCCTTCTTTTTATTGTATGTAACCTTCATTTATTTGTATGTGGCCTTTATCCATCATTTAATTGCATGTAGCCTTTATTTAATTGTATGCAGCTTTCATTTAATTGTATGTAGCCTTCATTTAATTGTATGTAGCCTTCATTTAATTGTATGTAGCCTTTATTTAATTGTATGTAGCCTTTATTTAATTGTATGTGGCCTTTATTTGATTGTATGTAGCCTTTATTTATTTGTATGCAGCCTTTATTTAATTGTATGTAGCCTTCATTTAATTGTATTTTGCCTTTATTTTATTGCATTTAGCCTTTATTTAATTGTATGTAGCCTTCATTTAATTGTATGTCACCTTCATTTAATTGTATGTAGCCTTCATTTAATTGTATGTAGCCTTCAATTAATTTTATGTAGCCTTCATTTAATTGTATGTCGACTTTATTTAATTTTATGTAGCCTTCATTTATTTGTATGTAGCCTTCATTTAATTGTATGTAGCCTTCATTTAATTGTATGTCGCATTCATTTAATTGTATGTAACCTTTATTTAATTGTATGTAGCCTTCATTTAATTGTATGTAGCATTCATTTAATTGTATGTAGCCTTTAAATAATTGTATGTATCCTTCATTTAATTGTATAGAGCCTTTATTTAAATGTATTTAGCCTTTATTTAATTGTATGCAGCCTTTATTTAATTGTATGTAGCCATCATTTAATTGCATGTAGCCTTTAATTAATTGTATGCAGCTTTCATTTAATTGTATGTAGCCTTCATTTAATTGTATGTAGCCTTTATTTAATTGTATGTACGCTTTTATTTAATTGTATGTGGCCTTTATTTGATTGTATGTAGCCTTTATTTATTTGTATGCAACCTTTATTTAAATGTATGTAGCCTTCATTTAATTGTATTTTGCCTTTATTTTATTGCATGCAGCCTTTATTTAATTGTATGTAGCCTTCATTTAATTGTATTTCGCCTTCATTTAATTGTATGTTGACTTGAGTTAATTGTATGTCGCATTCATTTAATTGTATGTCGACTTTATTTAATTGTATGTAGCCTTCATTTATTTGTATGTAGCCTTCATTTAATTGTATGTAGCCTTCATTTAATTGTATGTAGCCTTCATTTAATTGTATGTAGCCTTCATTTAATTGTATGTAGCCTTCATTTAATTTTATGTAGCCTTCATTTAATTGTATGTAGCCTTCATTTAATTGTATGTAGCCTTTATTTGATTGTATGTAGCCTTTATTTAATTGTATGTAGCATTTATTTAATTGTATGTGGCCTTCATTTAATTGTATGTAGCCTTTATTTATTTGTATGTAGCCTTTATTTAATTGTATGTAGCCTTCATTTAATTGTATGTAGTCTTCATTTAATTGTATGTAGCCTTCATTTAAATGTATATCGCCTTTATTTAATTGTATGCAGCTTTCATTTAATTGTATGTAGCCTTCATTTAATTGTATGTAGACTTCATTTAATTGTATGTAGCCTTTATTTAATTGTATGTAGCCTTTATTTAATTGTATGTGGCCTTTATTTGATTGTATGTAGCCTTTAGTTATTTGTATGTAGCCTTTATTTAATTGTATGTAGCCTTCATTTAATTGTATGTAGTCTTCATTTAATTGTATGTAGCCTTCATTTAAATGTATATCGCCTTTATTTAATTGTATGTAGACTTCATTTAATTGTATGTAGCCTTTATTTATTTGTATACAACCTTTATTTAATTGTATGTAGCCTTCATTTAATTGTATTTTGCCTTTTTTTTATTGCATGCAGCCTTTATTTAATTGTATGTAGCCTTCATTTAATTGTATTTCGCCTTCATTTAATTGTATGTTGACTTGAGTTAATTGTATGTCGCATGCATTTAATTGTATGTCGACTTTATTTAATTGTATGTAGCCTTCATTTATTTGTATGTAGCCTTCATTTAATTGTATGTAGCCTTCATTTAATTGTATGTAGCCTTCATTTAATTGTATGTTGACTTGAGTTAATTGTATGTCGCATGCATTTAATTGTATGTCGACTTTATTTAATTGTATGTAGCCTTTATTTAATTGTATGTATCCTTCATTTAATTGTATGTAGCCTTCATTTAAATGTATGTAGCCTTCATTTAATTGTATGTAGCCTTTATTTAATTGTATAGAGCCTTTATTTAAATGTATTTAGCCTTTATTTAATTGTATGCAGCCTTTATTTAATTGTATGTAGCCATCATTTAATTGCATGTAGCCTTTAATTAATTGTATGCAGCTTTCATTTAATTGTATGTAGCCTTCATTTAATTGTATTTCGCCTTCATTTAATTGTATGTTGACTTGAGTTAATTGTATGTCGCATTCATTTAATTGTATGTCGACTTTATTTAATTGTATGTAGCCTTCATTTAATTGTATTTCGCCTTCATTTAATTGTATGTAGCCTTCATTTAATTGTATGTAGCCTTTATTTATTTGTATGTGGCCTTTATTTGATTGTATGTAGCCTTTATTTATTTGTATGTAGCCTTTATTTAATTGTATGTAGCCTTCATTTAATTGTATGTAGTCTTCATTTAATTGTATGTAGCCTTCATTTAATTGCATGTAGCCTTCATTTAATTGTATGTAGCCTTCATTTAATTGTATGTAGCCTTCATTTAATTGTATGTAGCCTTTATTTAATTGTATAGAGCCTTTATTTCAATGTATGTAGACTGTATTTAATTGTATGCAGCGTTCATTTAATTGTATGCAGCCTTTATTTAATTGTAAGTAGCCATCATTAAATTGCATTTTGCCTTTATTTAATTGTATGCAGCTTTCATTTAATTGTATGTAGCCTTTATTTAATTGTATGTAGCCTTTATTTAATTGTATGTGTCCTTTATTTGATTGTATGAAGCCTTTAAGTATTTTTATGTAGCCTTTGTTTAATTGTATGTAGCCTTCATTTAATAGTATGTAGCCTTCATTTAATTGTACTTCGCCTTCATTTAATTGTATTTGGCCTTTATTTTATTTCATGTAGCCTTTATTTAATTGTATGTAGCCTTCATTTAATTGTACTTCGCCTTCATTTAATTGTATTTGGCCTTTATTTTATTTCATGTAGCCTTTATTTAATTGTATGTAGCCTTCATTTAATTGTATGTCGCCTCCATTTAATTGTATGTTGACTTGAGTTAATTGTATGTCGCATTCATTTAATTGTATGTCAACTTAATTTAATTGTATGTAGCCTTCATTTATTTGTATGTAGCCTTCATTTAATTGTATTTAGCCTTCATTTAATTGTATGTAGCCTTCATTTAATTGTATGTAACCTTCATTTAATTGTATGTAGCCTTTATTTTATTGTATGTAGCCTTTATTTATTTGTATGTGGCCTTTATTTGATTGTATGTAGCCTTTATTTATTTGTATGTAGCCTTTATTTAATTGTATGTAGCCTTCATTTAATTGTATGTAGTCTTCATTTAATTGTATGTAGCCTTCATTTAATTGCATGTAGCCTTCATTTAATTGTATGTAGCCTTCATTTAATTTTATGTAGCCTTCATTTAATTGTATGTAGCATTCATTTAATTGTATGTAGCCTTTAAATAATTGTATGTATCCTTCATTTAATTGTATAGAGCCTTTATTTAAATGTATTTAGCCTTTATTTAATTGTATGCAGCCTTTATTTAATTGTATGTAGCCATCATTTAATTGCATGTAGCCTTTATTTAATTGTATGCAGCTTTCATTTAATTGTATGTAGCATTTATTTAATTGTATGTGGCCTTTATTTAATTGTATGTAGCCTTCATTTAATTGTATGTAGTCTTCATTTAATTGTATGTAGCCTTCATTTAAATGTATATCGCCTTTATTTAATTGTATGTAGACTTCATTTAATTGTATGTAGCCTTTATTTATTTGTATACAACCTTTATTTAATTGTATGTAGCCTTCATTTAATTGTATTTTGCCTTTATTTTATTGCATGCAGCCTTTATTTAATTGTATGTAGCCTTCATTTAATTGTATTTCGCCTTCATTTAATTGTATGTTGACTTGAGTTAATTGTATGTCGCATTCATTTAATTGTATGTCGACTTTATTTAATTGTATGTAGCCTTCATTTATTTGTATGTAGCCTTCATTTAATTGTATGTAGCCTTCATTTAATTGTATGTAGCCTTCATTTAATTGTATGTAGCCTTTATTTAATTGTATAGAGCATTTATTTAAATGTATTTAGCCTTTATTTAATTGTATGCAGCCTTTATTTAATTGTATGTAGCCATCATTTAATTGCATGTAGCCTTTATTTAATTGTATGCAGCTTTCATTTAATTGTATGTCGCCTTCATTTAATTGTATGTAACCTTCATTTAATTGTATGTAGCTTTATTTTATTGTATGTAGCCTTTATTTATTTGTATGTTTCCTTTATTTGATTGTATAGAGCCTTTATTTCAATGTATGTAGACTGTATTTAATTGTATGCAGCCTTCATTTAATTGTATGCAGCCTTTATTTAATTGTAAGTAGCCATCATTAAATTGCATTTTGCCTATATTTAATTGTATGCAGCTTTCATTTAATTGTATGTAGCCTTTACTTAATTTTATGTAGCCTTTATTTAATTGTATGTGTCCTTTATTTGATTGTATGAAGCCTTTAAGTATTTTTATGTAGCCTTTGTTTAATTGTATGTAGCCTTAATTTAATTGTATGTAGTCTTCATTTAATTGTATGTAGCCTTCATTTAATTGCATGTAGCCTTCATTTAATTGTATGTAGCCTTCATTTAATTTTATGTAGCCTTCATTTAATTGTATGTAGCATTCATTTAATTGTATGTAGCCTTTAAATAATTGTATGTATCCTTCATTTAATTGTATGGAGCCTTTATTTAAATGTATTTAGCCTTTATTTAATTGTATGCAGCCTTTATTTAATTGTATGTACCCATCATTTAATTGCATGTAGCCTTTATTTAATTGTATGCAGCTTTCATTTAATTGTATGTAGCCTTTATTTAATTGTATGTAGCATTTATTTAATTGTATGTGGCCTTTATTTGATTGTATGTAGCCTTTATTTATTTGTATGTAGCCTTTATTTAATTGTATGTAGCCTTCATTTAATTGTATGCAGACTTCATTTAATTGTATGTAGCCTTCATTTAAATGTATATCGCCTTTATTTAATTGTATGTAGACTTCATTTAATTGTATGTAGCCTTTATTTATTTGTATACAACCTTTATTTAATTGTATGTAGCCTTCATTTAATTGTATTTTGCCTTTATTTTATTGCATGCAGCCTTTATTTAATTGTATGTAGCCTTCATTTAATTGTATTTTGCCTTCATTTAATTGTATGTTGACTTGAGTTAATTGTATGTCGCATGCATTTAATTGTATGTCGACTTTATTTAATTGTATGTAGCCTTCATTTATTTGTATGTAGCTTTCATTTAATTGTATGTAGCCTTCATTTAATTGTATGTAGCCTTCATTTAATTGTATGTAGCCTTCATTTAATTGTATGTTGACTTGAGTTAATTGTATGTCCCATTCATTTAATTGTATGTCGACTTTATTTAATTGTATGTAGCCTTCATTTATTTGTATGTAGCCTTCATTTAATTGTATGTAGCCTTCATTTAATTGTATGTAGCCTTCATTTAATTGTATGTAGCCTTTATTTAATTGTATAGAGCATTTATTTAAATGTATTTAGCCTTTATTTAATTGTATGCAGCCTTTATTTAATTGTATGTAGCCATCATTTAATTGCATGTAGCCTTTATTTAATTGTATGCAGCTTTCATTTAATTGTATGTAGCCTTCATTTAATTGTATGTAACCTTCATTTAATTGTATGTAGCTTTATTTTATTGTATGTAGCCTTTATTTATTTGTATGTTGCCTTTATTTGATTGTATAGAGCCTTTATTTCAATGTATGTAGACTGTATTTAATTGTATGCAGACTTCATTTAATTGTATGCAGCTTTCATTTAATTGTATGTAGCCTTTATTTAATTTTATGTAGCCTTTATTTAATTGTATGTGTCCTTTATTTGATTGTATGAAGCCTTTAAGTATTTTTATGTAGCCTTTGTTTAATTGTATGTAGCCTTCATTTAATAGTATGTAGCCTTCATTTAATTGTACTTCGCCTTCATTTAATTGTATTTGGCCTTTATTTTATTTCATGTAGCCTTTATTTAATTGTATGTAGCCTTCATTTAATTGTATGTCGCCTTCATTTAATTGTATGTTGACTTGAGTTAATTGTATGTCGCATTCATTTAATTGTATGTCGACTTAATTTAATTGTATGTAGCCTTCATTTATTTGTATGTAGCCTTCATTTAATTGTATTTAGCCTTCATTTAATTGTATGTAGCCTTCATTTAATTGTATGTAGCCTTCATTTAATTGTATGTAGCCTTCATTTAATTTTATGTAGCCTTCATTTAATTGTATGTAGCCTTCATTTAATTGTATGTAGCCTTTATTTAATTGTATGTATCCTTCATTTAATTGTATGTAGCCTTCATTTAAATGTGTGTAGCCTTCATTTAATTGTATTTAGCATTTATTTAATTGTATAGAGCCTTTTTTTAAATGTATTTAGCCTTTATTTAATTGTATGCAGCCTTTATTTAATTGTATGTAGCCTTCATTTAAGTGTATGTAGCCTTCATTTAATTGTATGTAGCCTTCATTTAATTTTATGTAGCCTTCATTTAATTGTATGTAGCATTCATTTAATTGTATGTATCCTTCATTTAATTGTATGTAGCCTTCATTTAAATGTATGTAGCCTTCATTTAATTGTATTTAGCCTTTATTTAATTGTATAGAGCCTTTATTTAAATGTATTTATCCTTTATTTAATTGTATGCAGCCTTTATTTAATTGTATGTAGCAATCATTTAATTGCATGTAGCCTTTATTTAATTGTATGCAGCTTTCATTTAATTGTATGTAGCCTTCATTTAATTGTATGTAGCCTTCATTTAATTGTATGTAGCCTTTATTTAATTTATGTAGCCTTAATTTAATTGTATGTGGCCTTTATTTGATTGTATGTAGCCTTTATTTATTTGTATGTAGCCTTTATTTAATTGTATGTAGCCTTCATTTAATTGTATAAAGTCTTCATTTAATTGTATGTAGCCTTCATTAAATTGCATGTAGCCTTCATTTACTTGTATGTAGCCTTCATTTAATTGTATGTAGCCTTCATTTAATTGTATGTAGCCTTTATTTAATTGTATAGAGCCTTTATTTCAATGTATGTAGACTTTAATTATTTGTATGCAGCCTTAAGGCTACATACAATAAAATAAATTATTGTATGTTGCCTTTATATAATTGCATGTAGCCTTTATTTAATTGTATGCAGCCTTCATTTAATTGTATGCAGCCTTTATTTAATTGTAAGTAGCCATCATTAAATTGCATGTTGCCTTTATTTAATTGTATGCAGCTTTCATTTAATTGTATGTAGCCTTTATTTAATTGTATGTAGCCTTTATTTAATTGTATGTGTCCTTTATTTGATTGTATGTAGCCTTTAAGTATTTTTTGTAGACTTTGTTTATTTGTATGTAGCCTTCATTTAATAGTATGTATCCATTATTTAATTGTACTTCGCCTTCATTTAATTGTATTTGGCCTTTATTTTATTTCATGTAGCCTTTATTTAATTGTATGTAGCCTTCATTTAATTGTATGTCGCCTCCATTTAATTGTATGTTGACTTGAGTTAATTGTATGTCGCATTCATTTAATAGTATGTATCCATTATTTAATTGTATGTAGCCTTCATTTATTTGTATGTAGCCTTCATTTAATTGTATTTAGCCTTCATTTAATTGTATGTAGCCTTCATTTAATTGTATGTAGCCTTCATTTAATTGTATATAGCCTTTATTTAATTGTATTTGGCCTTTATTTGATTGTATTTAGCCTTTATTTATTTGTATGTAGCCTTCATTTATTTGTATGTAGCCTTCATTTAATTGTATGTTGCCTTCATTTAATTGTATGTAGCCTTCATTTAATTGTATGTAGCCTTTATTTAATTGTATATAGCCTTTATTTAATTGTATTTGGCCTTTATTTGATTGTATTTAGCCTTTATTTATTTGTATGTATCCTTTATTTAATTGTATGTAGCCTTCATTTAATTGTATGTAGTCTTCATTTAATTGTATGTAGCCTTCATTTAATTGCATGTAGCCTTCATTTACTTGTATGTAGCCTTCATTTAATTGTATGTAGCCTTCATTTAATTGTATGTAGCCTTTATTTAATTGTATAGAGCCTTTATTTCAACGTATGTAGACTTTAATTATTTGTATGTAGCCTTTATTTTATTGTATGTAGCCTTTATATAATTGCATGTAGCCTTTATTTAATTGTATGCAGCTTTCATTTAATTGTATGTAGCCTTTATTTAATTGTATAGAGCCTTTATTTCAATGTATGTAGACTTTAATTATTTGTATGCAGCCTTAAGGCTACATACAATAAAATAAATTATTGTATGTTGCCTTTATATAATTGCATGTAGCCTTTATTTAATTGTATGCAGCCTTCATTTAATTGTATGCAGCCTTTATTTAATTGTAAGTAGCCATCATTTAATTGTATGTTGACTTGAGTTAATTGTATGTCGCATTCATTTAATAGTATGTATCCGTTATTTAATTGTATGTAGCCTTCATTTATTTGTATGTGGCCTTCATTTAATTGTATTTAGCCTTCATTTAATTGTATGTAGCCTTCATTTAATTGTATGTAGCCTTCATTTAATTGTATGTAGCCTTCATTTAATTGTATGTAGCCTTCATTTAATTGTATGTAGCCTTCATTTAATTGTATGTAGCCTTTATTTAATTGTATGTATCCTTCATTTAATTGTATGTAGCCTTCATTTAAATGTGTGTAGCCTTCATTTAATTGTATTTAGCCTTTTTTTAATTGTATAGAGCCTTTTTTAAATGTATTTAGCCTTTATTTAATTGTATGCAGACTTTATTTAATTGTATGTAGCCATCATTTAATTGCATGTAGCCTTTATTTAATTGTATGCAGCTTTCATTTAATTGTATGTAGCCTTCATTTAATTGTATGTAGCCTTCATTTAATTGTATGTAGACTTTATTTAATTGTATGTAGCATTTATTTAATTGTATGTGGCCTTTATTTGATTGTATGTAGCCTTTATTTATTTGTATGTAGCCTTTATTTAAGTGTATGTTGCATTTATTTAATTATATGTAGCCTTCATTTAATTGTATGTAGCCTTTATTTTATTGTATGTGGCCTTTATTTTATTGTATGTAGGCTTTATTTAATTGTATGTAGCCTTCCTTTATTGTATGTCGCCTTTATTTAATTGTATGTTGACTTGAGTTAATTGTATGTCGTTTTCATTTAATTGTATGTCGCCTTTATTTAAATGTTTGTAGATTTCATTTATTTGTATGTATCCTTCATTTAATTGTATGTAGCCTTCAATTAATTGTATTTAGCCTTCATTTAATTGTATGTAGCCTTCATTTAATTGTCTGTAACCTTCATTTAATTGAATGTAGCCTTCATTTAATTGTATGTACCCTTCATTTAATTGTATGTAGCCTTCCTTTAATTGTATGTCGCCTTCATTTAATTGTATGTCGCATTTATTTAATTATATATAGCCTTCATTTAATTGTATGTATCATTAATTTAATTGTATGTAGCCTTCATTTAATTGTATGTAGCCTTCATTTAATTCTATGTCGCCTTCATTTAATTGTATGTCGCCTTCATTTAATTGTATTTCGCATTCATTTAATTGTATTTCGCCTTTATTTAATTGTATATAGCCTTCAATTAATTGTATATAGCCTTCATTTAATTGTATGTGGCCTTCATTTAATTGTATGTGGCCTTCATTTAATTGTATGTAGCCTTCATTTAATTGTATGTACCTTTATTTATTTGTATGTAGCCATTATTTAATTGTATGCCACCTTTATTTCGTTGTATGTAGCCTTTATTTAATTGTATGCAGCCTTTATATTATTATATGTAGCCTTTATGTAATTGTTTGTAGCCTTCATTTAATTGAATAGAGCCTTCATTTAATTGTATGTAGTTTCATTTAATTGTTTTTAGCCTCCATTTAAGTGTATGTAGCTTTCATTTAATTGTATGTAGCCTTTATTTAGTTGTATGTAGCCTTCATTTTATTGTATGTGGCCTTTATTTTATTGTATGTAGGCTTTATTTAATTGTATGTAGCCTTCCATTAATTGTATGTCGCCTTCATTTAATAGTATGTTTACTTGAGTTAATTGTATGTCGCATTCATTTAATTGTATGTCGCCTTTTTTTAATTGTATGTAGCCTTCATTTAATTGTCTGTAGCCTTCATTTAATTGTATGTAGCCTTCATTTAATTCTATGTCGCCTTCATTTAATTGTATGTCGCCTTCATTTAATTGTATTTCGCATTCATTTAATTGTATGTCACCTTTATTTAATTGTATATAGCCTTCAATTAAGTGTATATAGACTTCATTTAATTGTATGTGGCCTTCATTTATTTGTATGTGGCCTTCATTTCATTGTATGTAGCCTTTATTTAATTGTATGTGGCCTTTATTTAATTGTATGTGGCCTTCATTTCATTGTATGTAGCCTTTATTTAATTGTATGTGGCCTTTATTTAATTGTATGTGGCCTTTATTTCATTGTAGGTGGCCTTTATTTAATTATAGGTGGCCTTTATTTAATTGTATGTAGCCTTCATTTTATTGTATGTAGCCTTTATTTATTTGTATGTAGCCATTATTTAATTGTATGCAACCTTTATTTCATTGTATGTAGCCTTTATTTAATTGTATGCAGCCTTTATTTTATTATATGTAGCCTTTATTTAATTGTTTGTAGCCTTCATTTAAGTGTATGTAGCTTTCATTTAATTGTATGTAGCCTTTATTTAATTGTATGTAGCCTTTATTTTATTGTATGTTGCCTTTATTTAATGTGTGTAGCCTTTATTTAATTGTATGTAGCCTTTATATAATTGTATGTAGTCTTCATTTAATTGTATGTAGCATTTATTTAATGGTATGTAGCCTTTATTAAATTGTATGTAGCCTTTATTTACTTGTATGTAGCCTTCATTTTATTGTATGTAACCTTCATTTAATAGAATGTAGCCTTCAGTTAATTGTAAATAGCATTCATTTAATTGCATCTAGCCTTCACTTAATTGTTTGTAGCTTTTACTTAATTGTATGTAGCCTCTATTTAATTGTATGTAGCCTTTATTTACTTGTATGCAGCCTTCATTTTATTGTATGTAACCTTCATTTAATAGAATGTAGCCTTCATTTAATTGCATCTAGCCTTCACTTAATTGTTTGTAGCTAGCCTTCATTTAATTGTATGTATCCTTTATTTAATTGTATGTAGCCTTCATTTAATTGTATTTGGCCTTTATTTTATTGCATGTATCCTTTATTTAATTGTATGTAGCCTTCATTTAATTGTATGTCGCCTTTATTTAATTGTATGTTTACTTGAGTTAATTGTATGTCGCATTCATTTAATTGTATGTCGACTTTATTTAATTGTTTGTAGCCTTCATTTATTTGTATGTAGCCTTCATTTAATTGTATTTAGCCTTCATTTAATTGTATGTAGCCTTCATTTAATTGTATGTAGCCTTCATTTAATTGTATGAAGCCTTCATTTAATTTTATGTAGCCTTCATTTAATTGTATGTAGCCTTCATTTAATTGTATGTAGTCATTATTTAATTGTATGTATCCTTCATTTAATTGTATGTAGCCTTTATTTAAATTAATATAGGCTTCATTTAATTGTATGTAGCCTTTATTTAACTTTATAGAGCCTTTATTTAAATGTATTTAGCCTTTATTTAATTGTATGCAGCCTTTATTTAATTGTATGCAGCTTTCATTTAATTGTATGTAGCCTTCCTTTTATTGTATGTTGCCTTCATTTAATTGTATGTTGACTTGAGTTAATTGTATGTTGCATTCATTTAATTATATGTAGCCTTCATATAATTGTATATAGCCTTCTTTTAATTGTATGTAGCCTTCATTTAATTGTCTTTAGCCTTCATTTAATTGTATGTAGCCTTCATTTAATTGTATTTAGCCTTTATTTAATTTGTGTATCCTTCATTTAATTGTATATAGCCTTCATTTAAATGTATGTAGCCTTCATTTAATTGTATGGAGCCTTTTTTAATTGTATAGAGCCTATATTTAAATGTATTTAGCCTTTATTTAATTGTATGCAGCCTTTATTTAATTGTACATAGCCATCATTTAATTGTTGGTAGCTTTTACTTAATTGTATGTAGCCTCTATTTAATTTTATGTAGCCTTTATTTACTTGTATGCAGCCTTCCTTTTATTGTATGTTACCTTCATTTAATAGAATGTAGCCTTCATTTAATTGCATCTAGCCTTCACTTAATTGTTTGTAGCTTTTACTTAATTGTATGTAGCCTCTATTTAATTGTATGTAGCATTTATTTAATTGTATGTAGCTTTTATTTAATTGTATGTAGCCTTTATTTAATCTATGTAGCCTTAATTTAATTGTATGTAGCGTCATTTAATTGTATGTTGCCTTCATTTAATTGTATGTATCCTTTATTTAATTGTATGTGCCCTTTGTTTTATTGTATGTAGCCTTTATTTAATTGTATGTCACCTTTATTTAATTGTATGTGGCCTTTATTTAATTGTAGGTGGCCTTTACTTAATTGTAGGTGGTCTTTATTTAATTGTATGTGACCTTTATTTAATTGTATGTGGCCTTTACGTAATTGTATGTAGCCTTTATGTAATTGTATGTAACCTATATTTAATTAAATGTAGCCTTTATTTAATTGTATGTAGCCTTTATTTAATTGTATGTAGCCTTCATTTAATTGTATGTAGCCTTTATTTAATTGTTTGTAGCCTTAATTAAATTGTATGTAGCCTTTATTTACTTGTATGTAGCCTTCATTTTATTGTATGTAGCCTTCATTTAATTGTATGTAGCCTTGATTTAATTGTATGTAACCTTTATTTAATTTTATGTAGCCTTCATTTATATATATTTAGTCCTCATTTAATTGTATCTAGCCTTGCCTTAATTGTTTTTAGCTTTCACTCAATTGTATGTAGCCTTTATTTAAGTGTATGTAGCCTTTATTTAATTGTATGTAGCTTTTATTTAATTGTATGTAGCCTTTACTTAATTGTATGTAGCCTTTATTTAATTGTATAGATCCTTTATTTAAATGTATGTAGCCTTTATTTAATTGTATGCAGTCTTTATTTAATTGTAAGTAGCCATCATTAAATTGCATGTTGCCTTTATTTAATTGTATGCAGCCTTCATTTAATTGTATGTAGCCTTTATTTAATTGTATGTAGCCTTTATTTAATTGTATGTGTCCTTTTTTGATTGTATGTAGCCTTTAAGTATTTTTATGTAGCCTTTGTTTAATTGTATGTAGCCTTCATTAAATTGTATGTATACTTTATTTAATTGTATGTAGCCTTCATTTAATTGTATTTGGCCTTTATTTTATTGCATGTATCTTTTTTTTAATTGTATGTAGCCTTTTTTTAATTGTATGTCACGTTCATTTAATTGTATGTTGACTTGATTTAATTGTATGTCGCATTCATTTAATTGTATGTCGACTTTATTTTATTGTATGTAGCCTTCATTTAATTGTATGTAGCCTTTTTTAATTATATGTAGCCTTTATTTAATTGTATGTAGCCTTCATTTAATTGTATGTAGCCTCCATTTTATTGTATGTATCCTTCATTTAATTGTATGTAGCCTTCATTTAATTGTAAGTAGCATTCATTTAATTGTATGTAGCATTCATTTAATTGTATGTAGCATTCATTTAATTGTATGTAGCCTTTATTTAATTGTATGTAGCCTTCATTTAATTGTATGTCGCCTTCATTTAATTGTATGTCGCCTTCATTAAATTGTATGTAGCCTACATTTAATTGCATGTAGCCTTCATTTAAATGTATGTAGCCTTCATTTAATTGTATGTCGCCTTCATTTAATTGTATGTCGGCTTTATTTAATTGTATGTCACATTCATTTAATTGTGTGTCGCATTTATTTAATTTTGTGTAGCCTTCATTTAATTGTAAGTAGCTTTTATTTAATTGTATGTAGCCTTCATTTAATTTTATGTAGCCTTCATTTAAATGTATATAGCCTTCATTTAATTGTATGTAGCCTTTATTTAATTGTATAGAGCCTTTATTTAAATGTATGTAGCCTTTATTTATTTGTATGCAGCCTATATTTTATTGTATGTAGCCTACATTTAATTGTATGTAGTTTTCATTGAATTGTATGTAGCCTTCATTTAATTGTATGTAGCCATAATTTAATTGTATGTAGACTTCATTTAATTATATGTAGCTTTCATTTAATTGTATGTGGCCTTCATTTAATTTTATGTAACCTTCATTTAAATATATGTGGCCTTTATTTAATTGTATGTGGCCTTTTTTTAATTGTAGGTGGCCTTTATTTAATTGTAGGTGGCCTTTATTTAATTTTAAGTAGCCTTCATTTATTTGTATGTAGCCTTTATTTAATTGTATTCCGCCTTTATTTAATTGTATGTAGCCTGTATTTAATTTTAAGCAGCCTTTATTTAATTATGTAGCCTTTATTTATTTGTTGTAGCCTTCATTTAATTGTATGTAGCTTTCATTTAATTGTCTGTAGTTTCATGAAATTGTATGTGGCCTTTATTTAATTCTTTGTAGGCTTCATTTAATCTGATGTTCCCATCATTTAATTGTATGTAGACCTTCATTTAATTGTATGTAGCATTCATTTAATTGTATGTAGCATCCATTTAATTGTATGTAACATTATTTAATTGTATGTAGCATTCATTTAATTGTATGTAGCCTTCATTTAATTGTATGTAGCCTTCATTTAATTGTATGTAGCCTTCATTAAATTGTATGTAGTCTTTATTTAAGTGTATGTAGCTTTTATTTAAATGTATGTAGCCTTTATTTATTTGTATGCAGCCTATATTTTATTGTATGTAGCCTACATTTAATTGTATGTTGCCTTTATTAAATTGTATGTAGCCTTCTTTTAATTATATGTAGCCTCCATTTTATTGTATGTATCCTTCATTTAATTGTATGTAGCATTGATTTAATTGTATGTAGCCTTCATTTAATTGTATGTAGCCTTCATTTAATTGTATGTAGCCTTCATTTAATTGTATATAGCCTTAATTTTATTGTATGCATCCTTCATTTAATGGCATGTAGCCTTCATTTAAATGTATGTAGCCTTCATTTAATTGTATGTCGCCTTCATTTAATTGTATGTCGCCTTCATTTAATTGTATGTCACATTCATTTAATTGTGTGTCGCATTTATTTAATTGTGTGTAGCCTTAATTTAATTGTATGTAGCCTTCATTTAATTGTTTGTAGCCTTCATTTAATTTTATGCAGACTTCATTTAATTGTATGTAGCCTTCATTTAATTGTAAGTAGTTTTTATTTAATTGTATGTAGCCTTCATTTAATTGTATGCAGCCTTTATTTAATTGTATAGAGCCTTTATTTAAATTTATGTAGCCAACATTTAAATGCATGTAGCCTTTATTTAATTGTATGTTGCCTTTGTTTTATTGTATGTGGCTTTTATTTATTTGTATGTAGCCTTTATTGAATTGTATGTAGCCATCATTTAATTGTATATAGCCTTCATTTAATTGTATGTAGCTTTCATTTAATTGTATGTTGCCTTCATATAATTGTATGTGGCCTTCATTTAATTGTTTGTGGCCTTTATTTAATTGTATGTGGCCTTTATTTAATTATATGTGGAATTTATTTAATTAAAGTTGGCCTTTATTTAATTGTAGGTGGCCTTTATTTAATTGTATGTAGCCTTCATTTTATTGTATGTAGCCTTTATTTATTTGTATGTAGCCTTTATTTAATTGAATTCCGCCTTTATTTAATTGAATTCCGCCTTTATTTAATTTTATGTAGCCTTTATTTAATTGTATGCAGCCTTTATTTAATTGTATGTAGCCTTCATTTAATTGTATGTAGACTTCATTTAATTATATGTAGCTTTCATTTTATTGTATGTGGCCTTCATTTAATTTTATGTGGCCTTCATTTAATTGTATGTGGCCTTTATTTAATTGTATGTGGCCTTTATTTAATTGTTTGTGGCCTTTATTTAATTGTAGGTGGCCTTTATTTAATTTTATTTAGCCTTCATTTATGTGTATGTAGCCTTTATTTAATTGTATTCCACCTTTATTTAAATGTATGTAGCCTTTATTTAATTTTAAGCAGCCTTTATTTAATTATGTAATCTTCATTTATTTGTTGTAGCCTTCATTTAATTGTATGTAGCCTTCATTTAATTGTCGGTAGTTTCATTTAATTGTTTGTAGCCTTCATTTAATTGTATGTAGCCTTCATTTAATTGTATGTAGCCTTCATTTAATTGTCTGTAGTTTCATTTAATTGTATGTAGACCTTCATTTAATTGTATGTAGCATTCATTTAATTGTATGTAGCATCCATTTAATTTTATGTAACATTATTTAACTGTATGTCACCTTCATTTAATTGTATGTAGCCTTCATTTAATTGTATGTAGCCTTCATTTAATTGTATGTAGCCTTCATTTGATTGTATGAAGCCTTTATTTAATTGTATGTAGCTTTTATTTAATTGTATGTAGCCTATATTTAATTGTATGTTGCCTTTATTAAATTGTATGTAGCCTTCTTTAAATTATATGTAGCCTCCATTTTATTGTATGTATCTTTCATTTAATTGTATGTAGCTTTCATTTAATTGTATGTAGCCTTCATTTAATTGTATGTAGCCTTCATTTATTTGCATTTCGCCTTCATTTAATTGTATGTAGCCTTAATTTTATTGTATGCATCCTTCATTTAATTGTATGTAGCCTTCATTTAAATGTATGTAGCCTTCATTTAATTGTATGTAGCCTTTATTTAATGGTATAGAGCCTTTATTTAAATGTATGTAGCCTTTATGTAATTGTATGCAGACTTTATTTAATTGTATGTAGCCTTTATTTAATTGTATGAAGCCTTCATTTAATTGTATGTAGCTTTCATTTAATTTTAAGTAGCCTTTATTTAATTGTATGTAGCCTTCATTTAATTTTATGTAGCCTTCATTTAAATGTATGTAGCCTTTATTTAATTGTATGTAGCCTTTATTTAATTGTATAGAGCCTTTATTTAAATGTATGTATACTTTATTTATTTGTATGCAGTCTTTATTTTATTGTATGTAGCCTACATTTAAATGCATGTATCCTTCATTTAATTGTATGTAGCCTTCATTTAATTGTATGTAACCTTCATTTAATTGTATGTAGCCTTTATTTAATTGTATGTAGCTTTTATT
This sequence comes from Lymnaea stagnalis, assembly GCA_964033795.1. Classification (NCBI taxonomy): domain Eukaryota; kingdom Metazoa; phylum Mollusca; class Gastropoda; family Lymnaeidae; genus Lymnaea; species Lymnaea stagnalis. The sequence continues at coordinate 7,099 of CAXITT010000259.1, read as the reverse complement.
TTATTGTATGTTGCCTTTATTTAATTGTATATAGCCTTCATTTAATTGTATTAGCCTTTATTTAATTTTTTGAAGCCTATATTAAATTGTATGTAGCCTTTATTTAATAGTATGTAGCCTTTATTTAATTGTATGTAACCTTTATTTAATTGTATGATGGCTTTATTTAATTGTATGTAGCCTTAATTTTATTGTATGTGGCCTATATTTAATTATATGTGGCCTTTATTTATTTGTAGGTGGCCTTTATTTAATTGTAGGTGGCCTTTATTTAATTGTAGGTTGCCTTTATTTAATTGTATGTAGCCTTCATTTATTTGTATGTAGCCTTTATTTAATTGTATGCCGCCTTTATTTAATTGTATGTAGCCTTTATTTAATTGTATGCCACCTTTATTTAATTGTATGTAGCCTTTTTTTAATTGTAAGCACCCTTTATTTAATTATGTAGCCTTTATTTATTTGTTGTAGCCTTCATTTAATAGTATGTAGCATTCATTTAATTGTATGTAGCATCCATTTAATTGTATGTAACATTATTTAAATTGTATATAGCATTTATTTAATTGTATGTAGCCTTCATTTAATTGTATGTAGCCTTCATTTAATTGTATGTAGCCTTCATTAAATTGTATGTAGCCTTTATTTAATTGTATGTAGCTTTTATTTAATTGTATGTAGCCTTTATTTAATTGTATGTTGACTTTATTAAATTGTATGTAGCCTTCATTTCATTATATGTAGCCTCCATTTTATTGTATGTAGGCCTATCCTTCATTTAATTGTATGTAGCATTCATTTAATTGTATGTAGCCTTCATTTAAGTGTATGTAGCCTTCATTTAATTACTTACAATTAAATTCAGGCTACATACAATTTAATAAAGGCTACATACACTTAAAGAAAGGCAACATACAATTAAATAAAGGCTAAACACATTAAATAAAGTCCACCTACATTTAAAAAGGCCACATACAATTAAATAAAGGCTACATGCAATTAAATAAAGGCTAAATACAACTAAATAAAGACGCCATACAATTAAATAAAGGCTACATACAATAAAATGAAGGTTACATACAATTAAATAAAAGCTACATACAATTAAATAAAGGTTACATACAATTAAATATAGGCTACATACAATAAAATGAAGGCTACATACAATTAAATAAAGGCTACATACAATCAAATGAAGGCTACTTACAATAAATTGAAGGCTACATACAATTTAATAAAGGGTACATACACTTAAATTAAGGCTACATACAATTAAATGAAGGTTACATACAATTAAATGAAGGCTACATACAATTAAATGAAGGCTACATACACTTAAATAAAGGCTACATACAATTAATTGAAGGCTACAAACAATTAAGTGAAGGTTAGATTCAATTAAATTAAGGCTACATACAATAAAATGAAGGTTACATACAATTAAATGAACGCTACATACAATTAAATAAAAGCTACATACAATTAAATAAAGGTTACATACATTTAAATATAGGCCACATACAATTAAATGAAGGCTACATACAATTAAATGAAGGCTGCATACAATTAAATGAATGCTACATACAATTAAATGACGGCTACATACATTTAAATGAAGGCAACATACAATTAAATGAAGGCTATATACAATTAAGTGAAGGCTACTGTCAACTCCTACTGTCTTCTTGGATTGATTACATTCGTCAGTTCTTTCATACGTTGAAGCGTCGTACTATTCTCACTATGAATTAACAAACTCAACTCCTTTTCATAATAACTATAACTTTAATATCTAAGTAAATATCATAAACATCCTATCACTTCAAGGTTCCACTCAAGACTGCCGCACTACTAAAACATACGTCACAACACTGCATAGACAATACGTCACGACTCAGCATAAAAATACGTCATAAATACAATGGCGGGAAGAGCGTTCTTTAACTATAATAGTCAAGCGCGGGTAAAGCGTTCAACAACTAATGAACATAATATTGAGTCGCAACAATTCCTAATGAACGCTCATACTTGACATATCCCCCCTCTTTCATTTCAGATTTTACTCAGGGAGTGAAATCGTTACCAGACATACAAAATTTACATCAAGAAGAACCCTTCAGCCATATGAATGGTCTTTATCAAAAAACATTATTTAGGTATCACTGAAAATCAAACAGATTCATGATATACTGCAATAAAATAAACAATCCTTCGTACATAATTTTAAATGCAATTCAAGAGTTAAAAATTCATGTACGACAATAAAAATCAGACCATTAAAATTGAATGGCAACATTAATTTTCATTTTTCATACCAATAAAAA
>CAXITT010000258.1:966052-1022101 GCA_964033795.1 Lymnaea stagnalis | reverse complement strand
GTTGCGGTGACCAGCTACCTGTTGCGGTGACCAGCTACCTGTTGCGGTGACCAGCTACCTGTTGCGGTGACCAGCTACCTGTTGCGGTGACCAGCTACCTGTTGCGGTGACCAGCTACCTGTTGCGGTGACCAGCTACCTGTTGCGGTGACCAGCTGTAAATTGCAGGAGCCTGTTATCCCTTGCTTTTAACCTTTTATATGGAGTTTTTTAGTCTGCTGTAGGAAAACTGTGACAAAGGAATGCTGTAGGCCATAGAAACAATCTTCCGGTTTAGGGTGAGTCTTCTGCTTTCTGACAATCTTTCAGAGCCTAACGTGAAGGACATCGGCAGTGTTCAGGCAGTTCAATCATGGCTTGCCCGTACTGGTCGGCCAAGCTGAAAAATGTGCTGAATGATAAGACTTATGTGGACACGCTTCACCAGAGATCATTTTCGGTAAATAAATAATTACTGTGGTAAATAGTTAAATATATTTTAAAATGTACTGCAACAGCCTAAGAAAATAATCCTGACAAGTCAAATCTATTGTTTAGCCTAACAAACAGGAGTTCCGCTATAGCTGAAGTATGGGTTCGTTCGCATAATGACCAATTATAAAATCTAAAATTTGCTTCCATTCATTTATATCCAATCAGTTGCATTCCTAGGATAGTTTTTTCTTAGTGGCAGTCCTAGGATGGTATATTAATAGCGGTCCTAGGATGGTGTTATCTTAATGGTGGTCCTAGGGTGTTATCTTCATGGTGGTCCTAGAATGTTATCTTAAAGGTGGTCCTATGATGATATCTTATTGGGGTCCTTGGATGTTGTTCTCTTAATGGTGTTCCTGGGAAAGTGTTACCTTAATGGTGGTCCTAGGATGGTGTTATCTTAATGGGGGTCCTAGGATGGTGCTATCTTAATGAGGTCCTGGGATGGTGTTTTCTTAATGTTGGTCCTGGGATGGTGTTATCTTAATGGAGGTCCTGGGATGGTGTTATCTTAATGGTGGTCCTGGTATAGTGTAACCATAATGGTGGTCTTGGGATGGTGTTATCTTAATGGGGGCCCTGGGATGGTGTTATCTTAATGGTGGTCCTGGGATGGTGTTATGTTAATGGTGGTCCTAGGACTGTTACCTTAATGGTGGTCCTGGGATGGTGTTATCTTAATGCGGGTCCTTTGATGGTGTTATCTTAATGGGGATTCTGGTATGGTGTCTTATTTGGCTATGTTTTAAATCAAAGTCAACAAAGAATTTAACCTTTTTTAGACTTTGGTGTGCAATTCAGTTTAGTTCGAATATACTTCTAAAAATTTCTTTTAAAGTCTTGATAAAATACCATCATTACTCGCATATAAGCCTACATCACATATAATAAGCCGACCCTCCTGTTACACCTACTTCCTGGAACATATCAACAATTTCTAACATACTGATTTGTTGAAATTTTAAAATATAAAATATCTATCAGATCTATCTAACAGATAACACCTTTAATTCTCTTGAATTTTTTTAGGAGGTACAATTTGTTTAGGACATTGGGATAAATGCTTGATGGAAACAATTAGGTAATATTTAGGTTAGGACACTTTCTTTTTTGTCTTTAAGCGAATCAAAGGAAAATTTATCTTCCATTAATATAAACATAAAAGTACATCAAAGCTGAATTGTTTCTCCCCACAGGTCGTTGATGCCAGATGCATCATGACAACCTGAGGGATGTATATAGCTTTGTGCGATCACATCAAATATGCGACAAACAAAGGGAATATTAGGTATTTGAACAAATTTATGGTATATTGTAACTGCTACAATGTTCACATTAGGAATAAGTAACTGGTAAAAAATGTATATTATTTGAATTTTGGGGTTTAACTAAATTTGTATAATTTGTATATATTTGTATATTTGTAAATTTTTGTTTTTTAAAAATTGAAATATAAATGACTTCACTATGTGTATACGTAACAACTCACAAAATTATCATGTCTTATCACCTGGATGGACTTAAAGTGAAATCGTATTACAGAAACATCTTGTGTAAAATTGTAAGGGTTCTAGATAACATTTCTTTCTTTATCTAGGTAGCAAAGACAAAACTCCTAAAACATGTCCCAAATTACTGATGTAAGGATTGTTTGCCGTCTAAAAAATAATTATCCGATGTTTTGTTAAATCCACTGTCAACATTTTCTGTTTGAAACGTCACTATGTCACCATTGTCCTGTGAATGCCGTTGTCTTCTTTAAGGTCTGCAATCACCATATTTCCACAAGGCATAGAAGGGCGCCCTGATTTCCGTGTATTGAATAGCCAGCTGATAGGCTACGCTGGCTACAGTATGGATGATGGGAAGATTATTGGGGACCCAGCCAATGTGGACTTTACTGATGTAAGACTCAAAAAAATTGTTGCCCTATGTTAATGTAATGACAGGACATACATTGGTTACACATTTCAAGACATTTATTGTTAACACATGTCAAGGCATACATTGGTAGCACATGTCAAGGCATACATTGGTAGCACATGACAAGACATACATTGGTAACACATTTCAAGACATACATTGGTAGCACATTTCAAGACATAGATTGGAAACAAACTTCAAGACATACATTGGTAACACATTTCAAGACATACATTGGTACCACTTTTTTAAGACAAATATTGGTAACACATGTCAAGACATACATTGGTTACACATTTATAGACATTTATTGATAACACATGTCAAGACATGCATTGGTAAGACATGTATTGGTAACACATATTTATTGGTAACACATGTAAAGACATAAATTAAAAACACATTCCAAGACATTTATTTATAACACAAGTCAAGGCATACATTGGTAAAACATATATTGGTAACACATTTCAAGAAATTTATTTATAACATGTCAAGGCATACATTAAGACACATATTTGTAACGCATCTCAGACATTCATTGGTAACACATCTTAGGACAAACAATGGTAACACATCTCAGGACATACATTGGTAACACATCTCAGGACATAAATTGATAACACATTCCAGGACATACATTGGTATCACATCTCATTGGTAACAGGTCTCATTTTGAGACAGTACGCACTACAGAATGTGGGGCTCACATTTTGTTTTTGAATAGCTTAGCTTTTGTTTCTAAATACAACAGCGCACTTCCCGATCTAAATCTCGAACATCGACATTATTGACATTTTCAAAACATAATTTTTTTTTAATTTAAGGAATTTTTTGTTTGTTGTTTTGCGTTGTTTGCTGAAGAGGACATCTAGGCAAAATGCCCATTTAAATGTCCTGTCTTTTAAGATGACATCTAGGCCAAATGCCCATTTAAATAACCTGTCTTTTAAGAGGACATCTAAGCCGAATGACCATTTAAATGTCCTGTCTTTTAAGAGGACATCTAGGCCAAATGCCCATTTAAATGTCCTGTCTTTTAAGAGGACATCTAGGCAAAATGCCCATTTAAATGTCCTGTCTTTTAAGAGAACATCTAGGCCGAATGCCCATTTAAATGTCCTGTCTTTTAAGAGGACATCTATGCCAAATGCCCATTTAAATGTCCTGTCTTTAAAAGGGACATCTAGGCCGAATGCCCATTTAAATGTCCTGTCTTTTAAGAGGACATCTAGGCAAAATGCCCATTTAAATGTCCTGTCTTTTAAGAGGACATCTAGGCCAAATGCCCATTTAAATGTCCTGTCTTTTAAGAGGACATCTAGGCAAAATGCCCATTTAAATGTCCTGTCTTTTAAGAGGACATCTAGGCCAAATGCCCATTTAAATGTCCTGTCTTTTAAGAGGACATCTAGGCCAAATGCCCATTTAAATGTCCTGACTTTTAAGAGGACATCTAGGCCAAATGCCCATTTAAAAGTCCTGTCTTTTAAGAGGACATCTAGGCCAAATGCCCATTTAAATGTCCTGTCTTTTAAGAGGACATCTAGGCAAAATGCCCATTTAAATGTCCTGTCTTTTAAGAGGACATCTAGTCCAAATGCCCATTTAAATGTTCTGTCTTTTAAGAGGACATCTAGGCCGAATGCCCATTTAAATGTCCTGTCTTTTAAGAGGACATCTAGGCCAAATGCCCATTTAAATGTCCTGTCTTTTAAGATGACATCTAGGTCAAATGCCCATTTAAATGCCCTGTCTTTTAAGATGACATCTAGGCAAAATGCCCATTTAAATGTCCTGTCTTTTCTGATCAAGCCTAAACATATCTTGTTCAATTTTTTTATTGACTTAAAACGGCTGGCTTGATCTGTCACTCATAATTTATCACTCTGAGTGCACTGTTTAACGATTGGATGTCTTTATTTTGTGGCCAAGATACAAAACATTTATAGTGTTTTATCTTATGGTGTGTATCTTTGAAAACTTTTAATTCTCTCTTTTAAAAATATATTTAGCAATGTGTAAGGATGAGTTGGAAACCAAAGTATGGTATGTTTGACCTACTTCCACTGGTTCTGTCTGCTGCTGGATTTGATCCTGAAGTTTTCGACCTCCCACCTGAGCTAGTGTTAGAGGTCAAGTTGGTGCATCCCGAGTAAGTTTAATTTCATTCTTGATTCATGAGGCTTAAAATTGATAGTTTAGAAGTCAATCTCCCAACAATTTTTTTCTTTCTTTCAAGTAAGTTTTTTTGTACCGGTATCTGTTATCAAAATTAGTTTCTAACTTTTTATATAAAATTTTGAAAACAACTGACGGCTTATGTTTAAACATTTTCCAAATATTTAAGAATCATTTTTTCTTGAAAGATTTCATATTTTAAAAAATTAAAAAGCCTTGTTGGCATAAATAATATTTGTTAAAAGTAAAATGTCAATATTTGGTGAGAGGACAATTCCTTAGATCTGGTTTCCACTGTCTACCCTCCAGGAATCCCTTGTTTTCTGATATTGGTCTAAAGTGGTACACCCTACCAGCTGTATCTGGAATGCTGTTGGACTGTTGGAGCCTGGAGTTCCCCTCGTGTCCTTTCAACAGATGGTACATGGGGACAGAGATTGGTTCCAGGGATTTGTGCGATTCTCATAGTTTCAACATGCTGGAGGTGAGTTGATGAGAAAAAGCTGGGGCGATGACATGTTGGAGGTAAAATGAAATGCTGCAATTAGTCCTAATATCCTGTACAACAGAGTCGCTCATCTTTTAAAAAAAAACTTAATTGATGTGTATGTACGGTGTTAAATTCCATTTTAAAGACTCTTTAACTGGAATTATATTTTAGAATTGTTCATCCTAACTGTACTAGGCAAAGGCTGACTAGCCGGTGGGAAAATTAGGCATCAGTACTAAATAAGCCAACAAAAATGGCCAGCTGCGTTTTGTATGTCATGTTCTGATAATGCCTGGCCTGTGTGCTTAACCAAATGCTACTAGTGTGTCTGGCCTGTGTGTTTAACAAAGTACTACTATTGTTTCTGGCCTACTATTTTGCAACAAAAGTATATATTCAAGTTAAATGACTGGGTCTGATGATTAACCTTTGAATACATGACATGTCTAAAGATAAGATTACTTTTAAACCTTTTTTTAAAAACACGTTTAAAACACAAGAAAACTGGGAACAATAATTTTTAAACAATACAACAAAAGGTAATGCAAGAATAAAATTTTACATAAGATCATCGACCATCCCTTAATATTATACATTTCTAACAATTACCCCATCCCTTAGTATGCAACATTTCTAGCTTCACTCCCTCGTGATTAAACAGCAGAAAGCCTTACATTATTTTGTTATAATTATGTGCTAATTATTTTAATTATTGTAGCCCAAATTTTGTTTTTTAAAGTCTAATTTCGTCAATTTGAAAAGAAGAAAATGAAAAAATATGAATTTAAAAATTGATGTCATATTACTTCCTGCCACCCCAACCCCATTTAACACTATCAAACAAAATGATGAACTATCCCCTTATCCCCTTCACATTGTAATATTTGCATGGTCCACAACTCTTAGTGACAAGAGCAATTCTAATGGAAACCTTTGCAAATGTTGTTAGCTGCTACAAAATCTATGGTCAAAGGGGCATTACTCACGACCGAGGATGAAACTGAATCACTTATTGGCATACTATTCCCCCATAGAGGCTGAAAGATTTGAAAATGCACATTTTCTGCCAGAGATATCATTACAAAAGACTCTGTTTTGGTTCAATCAAGCTGGCTTAATTTAAAAAACTATATCAAAGTATACCTCTATGAACTGAATTTTCAAAAATAATTTATGTCAATATATAATATAAATAAAATTAATAACTTTTACAATCACATCACAAATAGTCTTTTGGTCACTTAGAAAAGGAAGTGTGGAATAAAATGTATACTTTTTTAAACCTAGACCATTGCCTTAAAGATGGGGCTAAACACCAGAAATGCTTCATCCTTGTGGAAAGATCGTGCACTATTGGACGCTAATCGTGCTGTTCTCCACAGTTTTCAGGTAGGTCTTTATAATACAATTTTACTGTCTATATAATACACAATTTTACAGTCTTTATAATACAATTTTACTGTCTATATAATACACAATTTTACAGTCTTTACAATACAATTTTACTGTCTATATAATACACAATTTTACTGTCTTTATAATACAATTTTACTGTCTATATAATACACAATTTTACAGTCTTTATAATACAATTTTGCTGTCTATATAATACACAATTTTACAGTCTTTATAATGCAATTTTGCTGTCTATATAATACATAATTTTACAGTCTTTATAATACAATTTTACAGATGTTCTTTTAAATGGTTGAAGTTTTTTTTCATTTAACAACTCTTGATTGTGCTGATATTCTTTCTAAACATTCAAAATGTCGAGTAATGTAAAAAAAAAAATGTATTTAATCTTACTGAATGACAAATAAGGTATGTGTAAGACATGTATAAGATAGTATGATAAGACAAGTGTATAATACTTTTAAAATCAATGAAAAATGCAAATAGAAAATTTGAGCTTGTCAATTAATGTATAGCCTGCATCTCTGTGGCTTAAATATGGGGATTAAATGTCTTACTTTATTTCTATTCTTATTAGTCAGCCAATGTTACAATTGTCAATCATCACGATGCCAGTGAGTCTTTAATGTTGCACTTGGATAGGGAGCAACATTTAAGAGGTGGCTGCCCAGGTGATTGGGTGTGGGTGGTGCCACCCATAAGTAGTTCAGCTCTGGACATTTTTCACCAAGAACTTTTCCTTTATAAGCTCAAGCCCTCCTTTGAATATCAGGTTTGTTTTGATTTACCATCTATAAAATTTAAAAAAAATTCTATTCAGATAACTTTGATTTAGCTCTACCTAATTTTGGATGTACAGATAAGATAAATACATTGATAAATACCTTTTTGTCTTTTAAATTTTAAAAAGTTAAATAGAAAATATTCTTTACTTTGAATCTTGGGCCTGTAGCTGGGTTCTTTCACTCAAAATGAAGGGCTCTACTTTCTTGCCATGAATTTCGGATAATACTGAAGTAAAAATTGATTGAGCTATATGGAAAACACATTTTATTGATGTAAATAAATATTTTGTATTTCTCAATTGATATAAGAGACAGATATTGAATACAAATTTTAAAAATGATTTGAGTAACTTTGCAATTAACAATGTTTTAAGCAATTTTCCCAATTCTAATGAGGACACAAAATAAACATCTTTACACCATTTAGACAATATGCTATAAGCCAATTTAAGCTAAATACCATGGCTTAAATCTTGTTCTTTGCCATTGTCCACAAGCACAATCCTAACTTTGTCAAGTGACCAGCTATGATCACCCATGTTTCGGGGTCCTATTGCCTCCTTTATATCAACATTTTCGAGGCAGAAAGCATCAAATGCAGCCTATGGCAAAAAATTGAATTTTTTTTTTAAAATAATGGTTATAATAGAGAAATTCTTACAGTTCTAAATAGTTTAGTTAAAATTTAAATGTACACATAAAAGATTACTTACAAAGTATTTAACAAGGTTGACATTGTCTAGTTCATGAAATTAGCATGGGTGTTTAATTGTGGGTCTTGTGAGTGAATGTGAACTATCAAGTCACAATGTTGGACAATGTTGAGTGATCGAGGTGTGCAATCCATTGTTGACGAGGATCGAGAGGGATATATATAGAGGATCTGGGTGATAGCTACGTAGAGTCTTGAGTTCACATGAGTCACAGTCTTACGTTCACCGAGTATTATGTCACTGAGATCCAGGCAACTTGGATCTTTGAGTTGCAGAGTGAGATTGATGTGTGGTGATATATGTTTTGTTGATTGGAATATTGCCCATACATTTGGATACATGTTGCAATTTAACTGTGAAACGGATTGCTCTTGTAATACTGCCATAAATAAATGACAAATGTACCTTGAAGCTTATTGTTGATTGAATCAAACTAGCCTGTTGTGTGGCAAGTATTTCACGCCAACTCAACAGTCGCGATAATCATACACCCTTGACAACGCCCAAATATTCACTACCAGAATATTAGACATATAAATTATTGAATATGAAAATTCTGTAAAGACATAATATGAAAACAAGCATGCACTAACTCTATATACTTCCTCAGACCAGGTCCTGAAGCTCTGCTCCTGGCCATATAAAGCGTCGCCTGTGCAATATTCAACCAACATTTCTGCTCCCAGTTCTTTGAATATTTTATCTATGTACTTTCCAAAGATAGCAAAATGTGGGTAAGCATTGGATCCCAGTGAAAAAACTGCAAACCTGTATAAAAATTGGATTAAAATAAATTCTACAATTTAAATTTGTCTTGTTTAATGACTGTTATGTCTCCATTTAACATCTGTCAAAAGTCTCCATGTCTCCATTTTAACATCTGGCAAAAGTCTCCGTCACAATGTCTGCTTTTTTTTCTTTTATATAAAGCTTATCACATGTTAATCTTTCAAAATCAGCTTGGTTGCAGTGGGCCAACATAAATTATATCATGACCCCTTTTTTCCACCAAACTAGTTAAAATTTTAAATCTTGACAATGTTAGTATAATTTGTTTATTACCTGATATTGCCAAGTGGTCCTGTTGCCATTGCCAGTGAGTTTCTTGGCTTGTCTACATTAGTAGCTAATGAAATTTTCTGTTCAGGGAAAATGCTCCTCTTAATGCATGTTGCCAGGGACAGACCTGAATCTGTTACCTTCCTATAGCAAACAAACAATTTTAATTTTTTTAGTTATTTTTATTACCATTTCCATAAATAATTAGTTAAAAGTATTGATACTTGCAACATGTACCCGGTATTTAATTTTGTTAACATCCAGAATCAAAGTGTTTCTATTAAAAAGTAAACAAATATAATTACCACGCTATACAATACCATTGCCTAGTTCTACTCACCCATTTACCAGGTTGTTTTTTCTTTTTAAGTGCAACAAACTAGCAGCAAAACTCTAAAAGACAAAAATTTGATTATGACCCAATGTTTGATATTTAAAAAAAAATTATAATGTAAACTTTTTAAAACATTTCTATAAAATGTATTCTAAAAAGCAGTTAACATTTTAAATATAATTTTCAATATTTACAAGTAAAGAATAAATAATAATAAGACGTCTTATATAGCGCGGTACCCCAGCCTAGGGCTAGGCTCACCGCACTGTACATAAATTTTTTTTCAAAAGAGACATAATTATGACATAATACCCAAATCTCAGTGTTTTGATTACTTTTATGATTCCTGTAAATAAACTTTACACTTAAATTAATCTTTAATGTTAAAAATTAATCTAAATTTTTTGATTACATGGTAGTCTCAAAGGATGAGACCTACAACATAAAAAGGTTAATGTTTTATATTTACTTTTCCATTTTCTGGTGGTTCACCATTGCCGTAGGTAGGCCTACTGGTAATAACCAGTACCACGGACTCATGCACCAGTGATCCTGCATGATAATTCTCCATGCATACCACCTGAGTAAATAAAAAAATAATGATGAAAATGTGTAAAAAATGTTACGTTTTGTTTTTAAAAAATGTATTTAGTCTAAAAGTCCAAATCTATAATTCATTATTCTATTACCCTTTATTACTCCTTAATTCATGACTTATTTAGCTGACAATTTCCACGACTCACAAAGGAATGTATTACCTGAGGAATGACTATAGATAATCAAAATGTATACATTGCTTACAAAGTGGGTGCTAAAAAAAAAACAACAGAAAGTATGATTGTTAAAGCTTTACAACAGAAGTTCCAAATTTCTACAGAAATTTAGGTGCAGTTTAGAACCTGGCAACTGTTGACATCCTATAAGAGTTGTATTAGCATCTCATTTTAACCTGGAAATATTTCATTGTCGTGTCCAAATTCCACTACTTTATTTACCGGCATATAAGATGACTGGGCATATAAGACGACCCCCTACTTTTGCTTTTAAAATGTAGGGTTTGAGCTATACTCACCATACAAGACTACCTCTCTTCCATCGAAACACCACGTACAAATTTAAAAATTCAAACGCTTATGACATGCATTCAACTTGCCGGAAAACTGTCTGTCAATTATGACATGCATTCAACTTGGCGGACAACTGTCTCTGTCAAACAAACATCAAACAGTGAAAGTAGATTAAACTTTTCTTAATTCACTCTAAAGCTTAAAGGAAGGATGAGACAATATCATGAAGAAAACAGAATGCAACTAAAGCATATGAAGACCTCAAGGGAAAAAACGGCAGAGCCCATTTTTAATTTTTTTGAGTTATCACCCCTGACTTATAGCCAATTAAAAATAGAAGGTGCTGAATTAAGTTTAAAGGAGAAAAAATGGCTAAGTCCATAAGAAAAATGGAAACGAAAAATCCGTTTACAATGGAAAAAGAAGCATAGTCCAATGTTTACAATGGAAAAAGGGGCTAAGTCACTAATATCACGTGACATTTGAAGTCACGTGATTTAAAGGTCCAATGAGAGATAGCTATAGTGTAAACAAAATTTAAAGATGGCGACCGATTCGCTCAGCTGACCGAGAAACCGACGAAAAAGTTAACAGACCGACCTGAATTTTTTTTATTTCCTACCACAAGAAAACAAAACAAATTAACATAAGCACGATAAATGGACTTAAAACATTAACACAAATAAAATTTGTATTTTTAAATCGCATTTTACCCTTGTTTTGTTATGTTCAGTTAATTAATGTGTGTATCCGTCTCGTCCACAGAGCTATAAATATATCTCTATGTCTATGGTCTCGTCTCTTTCGCTGTCGCTCTAACACTAGTCAAGTCTAGTCTATCACTTTTTGTTGCATGTCTGTGTCTCTCCTTGTCAGTCTATCTCAGTTAGTTTGTATATCTCTCTCCCTTTCGCTCTAACTCTGTGTCTGACTCCCCCTGAACTCTTTATCTTCGAGTGTCTGTCTTGCTATCTCGGTCTGTTACTCTTTACTGACTTTACTCTTAAACTTAAGTTCATACAGTTACAGCTACTGCTAGAGGAAAAAAACTAATATTGGGCCAAAATTGTAAGAAGCACATCAGAAACTTAGAAAGTATGATTTTATATCTGATTTTCAGTTTAAATTCTAAATAATATATTTTTTTAATGATAGTTATAGGCATGATCCATATTCTTATATTAATAGTTTAAACAAAAATAATTTGCCTAAGGCAGGGTCATTCGTAAATTACATCACGTTAAAAATAAACTTTTTAGACACCCCCTCCCCTTGTCACGAAATGTCACAAATTCTCCCCCTCCCCCCTTGTCACATCACCTAAAAAAACTCAAAACATACATAAAATTTTCATAACTAAACTAAGATATTATTTTATTCTTCAACATTTTCCCATAATGCAGCAGTTCTAAACCTGTGGGTGGCGACCCCTTTATGGGTCGAATGACTCCTTTAAAGGTGTCACATAAGACAATCGGCAAATGCATATCCTCTACAGTTATGAAGTACTAACAAAAACAATTTTATGGTTGAGGGTCGCCACAACATGAGGAACTGCATTCAAGGGTCGCGGCATTAAGAAGGTTGAGAACCACTGCTATAATGATAAGATGCAGTATTACTAGAAAACCGAGTTTCATGGTACCATACTATAATACCTGAGGCAAAGTTGACCTCAAATTAATGTTTTAAAAATCAATTAAATTGTGATTTTTTTTTACGAATTAGAAACTTTTAGAGATGAAAAAAAGTGACGTCACAATTTTTGACCCCCCCCCCCTTTCCCCCTCCCAAAATGTGTCGCATATTCTCAACCCACCCCCTCTAAGCGTGACGTAATTTGCCAGTGACCCCTTAATGTGAAAATTTACTTATAAAATAGTTTTAAATAGATATTTAGCAATGATCAAACCTTGATAAATTACTACAAGGGAAAAAACGGCAGAGTCCATTTTGACCCCACTCTCTACTATAAAGAAATAAATCATGTTACATTCAAGTTTGAATTAATTTATCTACTTAATAACTCAGGGAAATGGACACTCTTGTGAAATGCATTTTAAAAATTACATTTTGTTTACACATTTTTAATGTGCATGGTTTTGAACTTTAAAAATCGAATATCTCAAAACAACAAAAATGTGACTCTGCTGTTTTTTCCCTTGTGGTCTTCATATGTCATATTGAAATCAATTGTTTCTAACAATACATTGGCAGATGTTTAGTAAATATTTTATTTATTACCTTAGAAGCAAAGGATTGTTTGAAAATGTCATTCTTTTAGCAAATCTCTCTGATCTGCCTGTCTCCGAGGTATAAAGGATGGTACACTGCACTCTGCTTGCCAAAGCCTTTGACATTATCAATCCTTAGACCTTTACAGCTCTGTAATACAGCAAAACTATCAGTAGTTCAAAGGTCAAAATTAAATTGAAAAACACTATGGCATCTAAATGTTAAGAAAAACACATTTTGAGGAACGTGATTTGAAACATACCTTTTGAGGAACGTGATTTGAAACATACCTTTTGAGGAACGAGATTTGAAACATACATTTTGAGGAACGTGATTTGAAATATACATTTTGAGGAACGTGATTTGAAACATACATTTTGAGGAAAGTGATTTGAAACATACATTTTGAGGAACGTGATTTGAAATATACATTTTGATGAACGTGATTTGAAACATACATTTTGATGAACGTGATTTGAAACATACATTTTGATGAACGTGATTTGAAACATACATTTTGATGAACGTGATTTGAAACATACATTTTGAGGAACGTGATTTGAAACATACATTTTGATGAACGTGATTTGAAACATACATTTTGAGGAACGTGATTTTAAACATACATTTTGAGGAACGTGATTTGAAATATAAATTTTGATGAACGTGATTTGAAACATACATTTTGAAGAACGTGATTTGAAAAATACATTTTGAGGAACGTAATTTGAAAAATACATTTTTATGAACGTGATTTAAAACATGCATTTTGAGGAACGTGATTTGAAACATACATTTTGAGGAATGTGATGTAAAAAATATAATTTTAGGAACGTTATTTGAAATATGCATATAAGGAACTTAATTTGAAATATACATCATGGGAATATTAATATAAACGCACCCACGCTTTGTTAACGCCGTTGGTTTTCTTAATTCGTAAACATAATAATATGTTTATTTGTAAAGAGAGAATGTAGCATATCTTTTTTAACAAATATAATACCAAATGATTTAAATATTTTGTCTCCACGTACAAATATTCACATCCTATTTCCTACCTCCGATTTGTATATACCCAAGAAGGTTAATTATTTTTCAAATTCATTCCTTTATTATCTTGTGCTGCCTGGGGCAAAATGATCAACGCCCCCCCCCCCTTCCCCTAAACACAAACATTTAAATAAAATCACTACAATTTCCACCCGACTTTAGTCCCTCCAATACTCAAACTAATATAATATATTGCATTTCGTATGGTTAATTCTTACTTGGGTGACTTATAATAATTGGATTAGAGAATGCTATTTGGCTATGGAGTTTCGCTGCACTGATTGAATTAAACGGCATGGTCTTATTAGAATTATATTTAAAGGTTAAGTATTCCTTATGTTATAAAAATTTATTAAAAATGAATTTTTGGATTTTAAAAAAGTATAAACTTTAAATGCTAAAATTGCAAAGCTAAAATTTGTGTGTGTTTTATTAACAATTAAAAAGCAATCAATTATCTATATATATATTCGCCAGCAAAGGTCAAACACCAACACGGTTAAAACACCACGCAGGCTATTTATAGATATGCCAGAGTGTGGTTATATAATGAGTTCACTAACGCGCAAAATATAATTCCCGATAACTACGCCATGTATGACAAACATTTTTTTTTAATAACGCATTTGCATTTCGTGCTTAATATTTTCTTTTCGGAAACGAAATCGTCTCAATTTAATTATTGTGTAAAAAATATTCGGTTTAAAAGTGGTTGGGACATGAGAATATTAATATAGTTCATGGGCGTGAAATAAAAAGTGTACATTGACGTTTCATGGGGGAAGGGGTGAAGCGAAAATTGGGATTCTTTTAAATGTGCGTTACTTGAGTTCATGTTTTGTCAAGTAACTTAACTAGATGGGAAGTTCACGCATTGCTGCCACGCATTGCTGCCGCCAATGTTTGGAGGGCTATATATAGTTTTTAATAATTCGCCAGCAAAGGTCAAACACCGTTACCACCACGCAGGCTATATTATATAGATAATGAGTTCATTACCTTGCAAAATTTAATTCCCGATACCTACGCTAAGTCATTTATATTTTTTTAATAACGCAACTTCATTTAGTGCGTAATATTTTTCGCTAAATAAAATCGTCTCAATTTAAATATGGTGTAAAAAAAATATTCATCTTAAAAGTGTTTGGGTCATCAGAGTATTTAATATAGTTCATGGGCGTGAAAAAAAATGTGTACAGTGACGAATCATCTGGTTGGGGGGGGGGGAGCGGGGGTAGCACAAATTGGAATTCATAAATGTGCGATACTTGAGTTCATGTTTGGTCAAGTGACTTTAGTATATGGGAAGTTCACGCTTTGCCGTCACCAACGTTTGGCGGGCTACAACTAGTTATTTTTATTAATTTTACTTTTAAAAATGGGAAAATAAATTATCAGTTTTGTAACGCGCGGTTATTAAATCAAAGAAACATAAGAGTATTGGCTAAAATAGACAATTCGCGCTATGACGTCATTTGTGTGTTTATTTAGAGCAAATTAATTTTAATTTCGCTATATTAACAACGCACTAAAAGCACTGAACACAACTGATGTTTGGGTTTTCCCGATAAATGTGATTACGGTGTAATTCTTTAAACATATTTTTTTTTTTAAATATTTTTTTTATAACTTTCAAACACATCTAAATGCTTAAGATAGTTCCTTAGTTGTTACGTTAAATGTATTTGTAATTTATAATAATATTATTTAAACTTTTACTAAAATGAAGGGGGGTTCATAACATTTTGTGCACTTTTAAATTTATTCAATATCCGTAAAATAAAAAAAAATAACTACGTTTTTAAGAATCCGAATGTATTTAAATCTTTTCGGTTCTTTGGCGTTATGTCAGCATTGCTCATTCTTATATATATATATATATATATATATATTATAAACCACACAATTTAACACACATAATCATGAAACTAAAATTTAATTAACATACATTGAATAAATTAAACAAAGCAAATGTTTATTTAAAACTATTTACATGTCAAGCCATGTTTTAAAACATGCATTTAGAGGAAAGTGTTTTGAAACATACATTTTAACAAGAGGCCTATTGTATCCCAAATCCACCAAACTCTGAAAATGTTACAACAAGTCCGAGCAGTGGCGGCGGTTCAAGCTTATTATTATTTCAAAACTATTTTATTTTTTATTTTTAAGAAACTGGTTGTTCTATTTTTAAAAAAAAGTATACATGCACTGATGAGAATCTGCAACTAATATTTTGATTATGGCATGATTTTACTTAGTTTTTGTTGTAATGGCTCATCTAACAACAAAAATGGTTTCCTTGTTTTCGCAGCGTACTTAAAAATAAGTAGGCTATTTGAAGAAAAAAAATGCTGTGGAAGATTTATTAAAGGGTTGAGAGTGTTTATTAATTAAGAGTTTATTTAAGAAAAATGTGATTTTCTCGCTTTGGCATTGGCGAAATTTCTCAACTATTTAGGTAACATCAAAAGTCTTCTGCATTTGATCTTTCCATGGATACTGTAGCTAAATCAACCAAGCGGTCTTGCTACAATGTAAAAAAAATATATGTTTATAGGTGTGAAATTCGAAAAGGTTCTGTCATCAATCGTAACTGTTATTAAGAATTTTAGCAAAAATTTATATTGCTACATCAGCAAGATAGACATTAAAAATTAACAATCAAGCCACCTAATTCTATTCTAATATACCCGTGTGACGTGATTGTTTTGTTATTCTACTTAATACAGCAAATAACTCATCGCACAGCTCTGTTGATTTATTAAAAATTTATGTCATCAGAATATTCATGTTCAGACTGATTCATTAAAAACCCTTGCATCTTATTCTTCTGATTTTTTTAAGGCACATGTCATGCCCTAGCCTGGAGTACCACGCTATATTATACAACCAGCCAAATAAGTTCTGTAGGATTATAACTGTGCACACCGATTTGTAAATGAACAAAATTGCGCGCGGTGTCATCAGATGGTGTAAAGCCTGGGTACCAAGCTCAATCGATCGGTGGGCCAAAACTCAAATCACATGTAAGGTTGTGGGCCGAACAGGATAAACATTCAATAAGTTGAAAATTCATATTTAAAAAAAAAAAAATGTATATAAATGATGACAGAAAATTTTTTAATAATTAAAAATCATTGGCATACCAATTTTTGTTCTTTTTCGCCGAGACCCAAACCCAGACAGCCAACTATATTGCCAAGACCTAAACCCAGACAGCAAAATATATCGTCTGTACCTAAATCCAGACAGCAAACTTTATTGCCTAGACCCAAACCCAGACAGCAAACTATATTGCCTAGACCTAAACCCAGACAGCCAACTATATCGCGTGTAACTAAAGCCAGACAGCCAACTATATCGCCTAGACTTACACCAAGACAGTCAACTATATCATCTAGACTGAAACCTAGACAGCCAACTATATTACCTACACCTTATGACAGGCAGCCAAATATATTTCCTAGACCTAAAACCAGACCGCCAAATATATCGCCTAGACTTAACCCAGACAGCCAACTATATCGCCTAGCCTTAAATCGAGACAGCCAACTACATCGCCTAGATCTGAACCAAGACAGCCAACTATATCGCCTAGACCTAAACCCAAACTACCTCGTCTTGGGAACGGGGGTTCGAAACCCTTTTGGGGTAGACTTTCAGGCAGGGGGAGAAGTGAGAACAGTTCGAAGATATTTTAAGTTGTGGCGTAACCAGAAGACAACAATACATCAGACAAGAATACATCAGACAAGAATGCATCGGACAAGAATACATCAGACAAGAATGCATCAGACAAGAATACATCAGACAAGAATACATCAGACAACAATATATCAGACAGGAATAAATTAGACAAGAATACAGAAGACAAGAATACAGAAGACAAGAATACATAAGACAAGAATACATCAGACAAGAATACATCAGACAAGAATATATTAGACAAGAATACATCAGACAAGAGTACATCAGACAAGAATACATCAGACAAGAATATATTAGACAAGAATACATCAGACAAGAATACAGAAGACAAGAATACAGAAGTCTCCTTAAAACATGTCTTAATTTGCACTCAAAAGTATTCTTTTCTGATGTATTCTTTTCTTCCGTATTCTTGTCTTATATTCTTTTCTTCTGTATTCTTGTCTGATATATTCATGTTAATAAAAAAAATCTTTAAAAAAAATCTTAAATGTATTGTTTTATTCTTTATTTGTTTTTAAGATTGTCTCTGTTTCCGACAGATTTGGACAGTAGATCTGTGCATGAAGGACTCTGCCGGAGACGGCATGAGCAATGGCCAAGAGCTCGGCGATCCTAACTTTGTGTGGATAAGCAATGCAACTCCTGAACGCACAACGGACATTACCCATCCAGGTCAATGCTCAGTGTTGTGTGATCGTTGTCAGTATTTAAGCCACGTCTCCAAGGGCACATGAGGGGAGTGTGTGCGGAGGGCGCGGCCCAGCCTGGGTGGAAATTTTACCTTATACTAATACTGAGGAATTATATAATGTTTTATTCTTTATTCTTTATATCAACCAACTGCAACGTTGTTTCATAGAAGAGGGTGGCAAAAAAAGTATGATCCATACTTGGCGACAAAATCCCAGGCTCCGGCAACGCAAGCCTCACTTCTGGTGTGCATCGTTTTACACGTTGGTGTTTCACGAACGGTGTGCACCTTTGTTAGAACTTGGGGAATGTTCCAGCACTTTCTGGACACCGAATTTAAATGTGTCACCATTTTCTGGACACAACTTAAATGTTTCATCATTTGCTGGACACAACTTAAATGTTTCATCATTTTCTGGACACAACTTAAATGTGTCGAAATTTTATGGACACAGAACTTAAATGTTTCATCATTTTCTGGACACAACTTAAATGTGTCACCATTTTCTGGACACAGAGCTTAAATGTTTCATCATTTTCTGGACACAACTTAAATATGTCACCATTTTCTGGACACAACTTAAATGTTTCATTATTTTCTGGACACAACTTAAATGTGTCGAAATTTTATGGACACAGAACTTAAATGTTTCATCATTTTCTGGACACAACTTAAATGTGTCGAAATTTTATGGACACAGAACTTAAATGTTTCATCATTTTCTGGACACAACTTAAATGTGTCACCATTTTCTGTACACAACTTAAATGTTTCATCATTTTCTGGACACATCTTAAATGTGTCGAAATTTTATGGACACAGAACTTAAATGTTTCATCATTTTCTGGACACAACTTAAATGTGTCGAAATTTTATGGACACAGAACTTAAATGTGTCACCATTTTCTGGACACAACTTAAATGTTTCATCATTTTCTGGACACAACTTAAATGTTTCATCATTTTCTGGACACAACTTAAATGTGTCACCATTTTAAGGACACATAACCTAAATGTTTCACCAATAGTTTATGCTCAAGGGATCATCCTAAAAATTATCGGAGTCAAGACCTAAGATCATTGTACCGGTATGTTCGTCAGGGTACAGCACTTACGTCAGACCGCGTCACAGCCACAGTTTTATTCATTCTTCTCATTTTTGTAAGTCGCCATCTTTAACTCTTTCTTTAAACTCTGTCCAATCTTTTTTACATCCCTCTCTACCTCTCTACGCCAGGTGGTTTTTGGGGGTCCTTCCGGTCGTCCGAATCCTTGGGATTCCCGCACAAGTTCATGCTTAGTCATATTTGGCATATGTTATTATTTTATATCGGACATGTCCATGTACACTTGCTTTTCTCAATTTCTCGCTCCACTGGTTTTTGTGCTAACCACTCTCTCCACACTTGATCTTAAAGAATCTACGTAGGTAATTTTTAACGAAGACTTAACAGTTTTTTCCCATCTCTCTTTGTTGATCATCAACTCAGAACTCATTTAACATTCTAGTAATAATTCTAGTTTGTTTTTCTTTCTACTTAACTGTTCCTTTTTTTCAAGAATAAAACTATTTTGTGAAGCAAAATCGGAGCCCAAATCGTTACGAAACACACTTATTCCTAGTTGGGTACAATGAGCAAAGTCTCCTCGAGATCTCCATCTCATAACAGCTCAGTTCTTTTGTTTTGTCTTCATTTATTGCAAGTCCCATCCGTCTGGAAATTAAATCAAGCGCTTTAGCTTTATCTTATATTTGTTTATTTTGCCCTTTGGGATACATTTTTGTGTTATCTGCTAAGTCTAAATCTTCTAGTTGATAAGAGATTGATATCATGTGACGAGCCACTCTTTACGGCAGACTAGTCTTTGTTGAACATGTAAAGCGTTTTCAGTACGTCTGTACGGAGCCATAGGGCTCTGTGACGCCTAGTCCAACTCAATGAAATGGGACAACAATTTGTTGTGTTGAAAGAAAATAAGCCTTATAAAAACACGATAAGAATCGACCTCGACGTTTCTGGTTGAGCGATTCTTCGATTCACGCTATCATATGACTAAATGGTACATACGAATTATATTTGTTGACAGCTTTGTTTCGGGTTCAGACGCACTAACCTAATTAGATTTCTTGTTATAGTATTTAAAAGGTGAGGCCCAGCTTTTAGACACACGAACCTGTAACCTGTACCACCACAACACCTTCAACGTCCCAGAAATGTGTTAAGGAAAACGTATGAATAGGTTTTGTCAAATAGAATATAATGAAAGGGTTTTTGAATGTTCACTACCCTGGTACACACAGTAGCACTGAAAACAACTAAACTAGTACACATAGTAGCACTTACTACTTAACTAGTACACATAGTAGCACTGACAACGCAACTAGTACACATAGTAGTGCTGACAACATAACTAGTACACATATTAGCACTGACAACGCAACTAGTACACATAGTAGTGCTGACAACGCAACTAGTACATATAATAGCACCGACAACGCAACTAGTACACATAGTAGCACCGACATCGCAACTAGTACACATAGTAGCACCGACAACGCAACTAGTACACATAGTAGCACTGACAACGCAACTAGTACACATAGTAGCACTGACAACGCAGCTAGTACACATAGCAGCACTGACAACGCAACTAGTACACATAGTAGCACTGACAACGCAACTAGTACACATAGTAGCACTGACAACGCAACTAGTACACATAGTAGCACTAACAACAACATCGATATTATATCTCTTTTTTATGTGACGGACAGATATTGCGTACACGATAGAATTGTTTAGAACTTCGCACTGATAGTGAATTATTTAGAATTAAGTACACAAAGTGAAAGATCTAGATTAACATCTCGTGGTCAAATATCTATATTCTAGAATTTGCACACACGGGGACTGACCTAGAATATAATACATGTTTTATTGGAGGTTACATTGGCCAATGACCACATGTGGCCACCGAACACAAATATTGGGATCTGATGGTTAGAGGACCATCTGAAACGTAGGGGCGATGTTGTTGCGCACGTCAGTCCTTAGTAGATTTTCCTTTTGTAAATAATATTTTGTAACATTTTACAAACGCGTGCAATCGTTAGAAAACGTTACAGCGCCTGTAACTCTTAGCACTCCGGGAATTAAAAAAAATTAAATTCAAATGTGTAAGCCATGCGTCTGAAGCCCCCCCCCCCAAACCCCCACCATAAAAATTAACTCTGTCCGTCCTCTGCGAATCAAAAAGGATGAGAACCGCCTCTCTAAGCAATGGTTCCATGAGTGTTGATGGACCACCCCAATTATACAATCCGGGTCATTTTGTTAATTCTGGACTATATAAACACTCACTGAATGATCTATAGAACACTTGCGTATTTTATGACCAATGTAGAAATTGGACAAATCATTTCATACAGAGGCCCTGTGATCGTGCGTATAGAAAACTTGTAAGAAAGTCCACTCTTGATACAGCGAATGACTCCTGTATTGATTTTCAACTTCATTCATTTTAAAAAGGAAAACGGCTGGTCTTGTAATTGCTGCTGAGTGTATGGGATAAAATGGTGGTTGGGGAAACGGGCGATTTCTTGTACATAAACACGTGTCAAGGAAAAACCATTTTCCCAAAGTGTTGTCTCGAGCGTTACGAGGGTGTATTTGTTGATGTGGTAATAAATTGCGAAATATTCGGTAAGGTGGTGGCGCTACAGAGGCAGTACACAATTCGCGTCCACTTACGTTTTAGTACACAGTTTAGATACACTTACACATTAGTACACAATTCAGATACACTTACACTTTAGTGCAGAATTCAGATAATAACATTTTAGTACAAATTCAGATATACTTACATTTTAGTACATAATTCAGATAAAATTACATTTAGTACATAATTCAGATAAAATTACATTTAGTACATAATTCAGATACAATTGCATCTTATTACATAATTCAGATACACTTACACCTTAGTACACAATTCAGATACACTTAAACCTTAGTACACAATTCAGATACACTTACATCTTAGTACACAATTCAGATACACTTACATTTGCTATTGCTTTGCAATTCATCGTGCAACTACTTCGACCCCATATTAATCGTTCCAAAGTAATTAATTTAGATGTAACGTACAAACAGCATTCAAATCTAACACAACAATCAAATCTAACACAATAATCAAATCTAACATAACAATCAAATCTAACATAACAATCAAATCTAACACAACAATCATGTCTAACACAACAATCAAATCTAACACAGCAATCAAATCAAACACAACAATCAAATCTAACTAACATAACAATCAAATTTAAAACAACAATCAAATATAAAACAACAATCAAATTTAACACAACAATCAAATTTAACACAACAATTAATCTGACACAACAATCAAATCTAACACAACAATCAAATCTAACACAATAATCAAATCTAACAATACAATCAAATCTAACGCAACAATCAAATTTAACACAACAATCAAATCTAACACAACAATCATATCTAGAACAAACAATCAAATGTAAAACAAAGTCCAATCTAAAACAATAACAACATCTAAAACAATAACAACATCTAAAACAATAACAACATCTAAAACAATAACAACATCTAAACAATAACAACATCTAAAACAATAACAACATCTAAAACAATGACAACATCTAAAACAATGACAACATCTAAAACAATGACAACATCTAAAACAATAACAACATCTAAAACAATAACAACATATCACGTAATATGAACGTTTATAGATGCACTTAATGTATAGTTTGCCCCCCCCCCCTTCCCCCATACAGGAATCTGTGACCCTTGGGACTCGCCGTCTGCTTATCCAAGCCGATGAACCACGCCCTGTACAAAACCCAAGGCGACTGGATGCGAGATGTTTGTAAGCCAGGCGACTTTGTCTGTGACGGACTTAACGACACAGGTGAGTTGAAGAAAAGAAAAGCTTTACCCAACATTGGTGCTTTATGACATCAAAGCTCCAAACTTTGGCACCCTTGATATACGCACGTCTCACATTGTCATCCTTAGAGCGGTGTCCTGGTAGTCCAGTTTTAGGAACTCAGATTTAGTGTTCAGTGTATTTGTCGGGAAAACGAATTCTTACGGAGCGAATCAAATTAAAGNTTTTTTTAGTAATGTTTTAATATAGTTTTAACTTACTGTAGCGTATTTGTATGGTGGACGAACGGACAGGACATCAGCTTAGTTACTTTCTCCCTACCTGCGGGCGCCCATGGTTGTGAGTTAAATACCGCACAAATTAAACTTCTCGATAACTTCATGTTATAAATACATAAATACATGTTCGCTTGGTGCGTAATATTTTATTTTGCATTACGGAAATTATCTAAATTTTAATTATTAATATCATTATTGTAGTAGATTGATGGTGTTTGTTGTAACTGTTGAGATGTCGGTAATTATGAATGACATTGTGAATTATTTTATTATGATAGATGTGTTCCATAGCTCCAGGCAGTGTTTCTTTCAGAAATTTCCCCACAGGGGGGCACTTCAGATTTTTCGGGGGTGGGGGGCAGTGTCAGCAGTTCCAGTTGATTTATTGTTGGACATATTTTTGCTCCGGGGGGGGGGGGCACTTGGCTTTCCCCGTGGGGGGGGGTGGGGGATATAGCTGAAAGAAAACCTACCTCGAATAGATCGAATCTTTCAAGTGGGGCTGTTTTTGTTTGTAGAGGAGCAGATGATAATTTCTTATGTCATTCATGCTAGTCTGACCAATGGACATTTTGCGAATCTTCTAAATTCACATATATCTTGAAAAGCAAGTCAGGTCTATTCAATGTTTTAATTTATTTTTATGTCTCAATGTTACCAGTGACTCATCCCCTTACTCCGTCTTGTCAACAATTGTAAAACGGGTTTTTTCCAATCCAACCTCCCCTTAATGCAGTGGTTCTCAACCTTTCTGCGACCCTTTAAAACA
Source organism: Lymnaea stagnalis (assembly GCA_964033795.1). NCBI lineage: Eukaryota > Metazoa > Mollusca > Gastropoda > Lymnaeidae > Lymnaea > Lymnaea stagnalis. Next base: position 997,976 of record CAXITT010000258.1, on the reverse strand, counting down.
GTTTCTAATGTTGTGGCGACCCCCAACAGCAAAAATATTTTCGTTGATACGATATAACAGTATAGTCTATGTGTTTTCAGATGGTCTTAGGCGACCCCTGTGAAAGGGTCGTGTGACCCCCAAAGGGGTTGCGACCCGCAGGTTGAGAACCGCTGCCTTAATGCATGGACGGCCCCTTGAGAATCTCATTTTTAAAAAGAAAAAAAAAAACATCAATTTTTCTAAAACTTGTGGAGTTTTCTAATTTATTATCTAATGGCCTAATCGTAACCTTTCTGTTTCTTGGCCAGACACTCAGAACTTCACCCTCCAGCTGCCCATGGGCACGCCCGTGCCGGCGCAGGAAACGACGATACCATCGTACCATCAGGCGACTACCATCTGATCGCCGTGGAGCCTGTCATCGTCAACAAGGATGTGCTGCACCACATGGTGTTGTTTGGATGTGACGGTCATTGATTTTTCTAACCGTCAACTCATTCTGGTCAATGTCTGACATTGTCATTTGACAAGACAGATAACTTTCAGAGGCGTGTCAGGGTGGGAAGGATGGAAGGACGGGTGGGGGGGGGGGGAGACCGGAATTACGGAAAACAAGCCAGATGCTTGAAAAAATTTCTGTCTTTGGCTGAAGCTTTACAAATTTTTTAGCCCATTTTATTTTTAAATACGTTACTAAAAAGTTTACCCCCATGAGTGGGGGCAGGTGGGAGTGGGGGGCAGGTGGGAGTGGAGGGAGTTGGAATTTGGGGCAGGTGGAAGTGGGGGGCAGGTGGGAGTGGGGGGCAGGTGAAAGTGGGGCCGGGGCTGTCTACCATTTCTTTAAAAATGAATGTCCTTTTAAAAAAAAATACTATTAAGAATCAATATTTAGGTGTAGCTACACACACTTTTTTAACCTTCTTTATAAATAATAAACAATACTTAATAAATACAAGTATTCGTCCCCATGTTACGGACAAATATGTTAGGGTAAACCCATGGAATTATTTGGTAAATCACGATTAACTATACTGACGCTAGTTAAGTCATTTAGCCTTGCACAAGCGGGAAAAGATTTGAAGAACTATCGAAACGTTGTCATTATCTAGATACCTTGGAGACCAACAGCAGTGATCCGTTCCAGTGCGGGATGACGGCGTCTCGCGCATGCCAGGACTTCCTGAGCGTGTGGACCGTTGGTCTGGCCGGAGAGTGCTTCCACCCCAGCACAGGGGTCAGGCTCGGTGTCAACGGCTACAAGAGGTTCGCACTCCAGGTACGCCTTGTTGGTCCGGCAATGTTGTTGTACTTGTTAGTCGTGTGGACTAAGAAATAACGTAATTTATTCATTGCAATACATTTAAGATGATCTAGGTCGTGTGTGTGTGTTTGTATGTATGTGTGTTTGTGTGTGTTTGTGAGTATCGGCCAACAGCAATGGTTGGCACTTACCCTAGATGTGGCCCTGCTTCGACCTCCAAGGTTGGCATTTACCCTAGATGCGCCATTGCTAGGCATACCCAGATTAGCACTTACCCTAGATATCTCACTGTTTGGTCAAATTAAATATAAGAACAAAGTTTGTTAAACTTGAATTCATAAACAAGACAAAAGATTTTGACGTTTTGGCTTAGAGCCTTCGTCAGCAAACAAGACAAAAAGAAGTATGACAAGTAACAGAGCACAGTAAAAAAAACTTTAGAGATTTCCCCTTTTTTTTGCTGGAAGTAGAATAATTACAGGAAGTGGAAGAATATAAAGATATTGGTAAATTATAGGGTTTTTTGTTTTGTTTTTTTGACATTGTACCGCGCTGCGAGCCTTTGGGGATGAAGCGCGTCATTCAAAAAAACTTTATTATTATTATTATTATTGGTACTGTGAAAATAATATAGAGAATCTTAACAGACCAAAATATTTAGGGATACAAAACTTCTAAGGAATAAGAAAAAAATAGGGAAATTGAGAAACATTAGTAAGTAATTGATTTATTAACATGTGAAGATAAGGTGCCGAAAAGCTGAATAAATTTGTTTTCCATTTTCACTCTCTTTGGTGTGTTTGTGCAATAAATTAGTGCCATAATGGATAAATCACATGCACCTTTATAATGTTCTCTGTTGATGTGTCAATAGACTAGGGAAAGTTTACGTTGTTCAGTATCCTGAAGATGTTCTGTGACGCTATCAGCCAATCTTCTTCTTTCGCCTATGTAACTAGAATGATATTTTATAGGGCACACAATCACATATATCATATTACGACTAACACAAGTGAAACCCTCTTTGATGGTAAAAGTACCTTTAGGGAGGCTTATATTTTTTGTTAGAAGTGTATAGGGACACGGCTGTCAAATTGTAAAAGTACCTTTAGAAAGGCTTATATTTTTTGTTAGAAGTGTATATGGACACGACTGTCAAATTGTAAAAGTACCTTTAGGAAGGCTTATATTTTTTGTTAGAAGTGTATTGGGACACGGCTGTCAAATTGTAAAAGTACCTTTAGGGAGGCTTATATTTTTTGTTAGAAGTGTATAGGGACACGGCTGTCAAATTGTAAAAGTACCTTTAGGAAGGCTTATATTTTTTGTTAGAAGTGTATAGGGACACGGCTGTCAAATTGTAAAAGTACCTTTAGGAAGGCTTATATTTTTTGTTAGAAGTGTATAGGGACACGGCTGTCAAATTGTAAAAGTACCTTTAGGAAGGCTTATATTTTTTGTTAGAAGTGTATAGGGACACGGCTGTCAAATTGTGAGGGTGATAGGTTAATATAAGCTTGGTTCGATCTTCATTTTTTGTTTTGGCGAGGTTTAAAAGTGTCTTTCCGTTTGATATATTGCTGATACGATTGAGTGCATAGACAAGAATAGTTTCAGGATAGGATCTGGAGCGGAACAAATCCATCATTTCATCAGCTCTTTCTAGAAATTCCTCATCAATTTGGCAGAGACACCTTAGTCTAAGAAGTAGTGAGAAAGGTATAGAGTCTTTGCATGATTTGGGGTGAGAGGATGAGTACAATGGGTAACTATGGCTGTCAGTTGGTTTGTAGTAGGCAGATGTGATCAATCCGTTTTCTTTCAATGTTATCGTGATATCAAGAAAGTTACAGAATGTCCAGAGATTTTGGAAGATTTTTTACCCCGGTTTGGCATGTACCCTAAATACGCTACTGTTTGACCAGCCCAGGTTGTCACTTATCCTACATACACCCCTGATTGATCCATCCAGGTTGGCACTTACTCTAGATACGCCACGGGTTCTCTTTTGTCTTGTTGAGGTAGTTGTTGAGACACCATCATATAGTGGACACCATTGCTTTGTGGACACCATTGCTTTGTTGACACCATTGCTTTGTGGACACCATCACTTTGTGGACACCATTGCTTTGTGGTCACCATTGCTTTGTGGACAACATTGCTTTGTGGACACCATCACTTTGTGGACACCATTGCTTTGTGAACAGCATTGCTGTTTGGACAGCATTGCTTTGTGGACACCATCGTTTTGTTGACACCATCGCTAAACTCCAAATAAACACATATCAGTGGAAATATATGATTTCTCGATAGATATTGTTTTCATATTTTTCAGATATGTAATATTCCTGTACCTAAAATCTAACCACATCCATTTTTATTTCAATGATCCTTAATGTTGATCCATTAATATTTTAGCTGCATTGGAACAACCCGATGAAATCAAACAACTTAACGGATGGTTCAGGCGTCAAGTTACACTACACACCCAAGAGGTGAGTTGCCTCATTTATCAACTAACTTACTCACCTATTCTCCTGGGGTGTGGGGGGGGGGTGGGGGGCTTGAGCTTAAGTTCTTAAAACCCCGGATCGTAGACTTGGCAACCAGGTCCATCTGCTGGATTGTGCCATATAACATTGGCAACCAGGTCCATCTGCTGGACTGTGCCATATAACATTGGCAACAAGGTCCATCTGCTGGACTGAGCCATATAACATTGGCAACCAGGTCCATCTGCTGGACTGTGCCATATAACATTGGCAACCAGGTCCATCTGCGGGACTGTGTCATGTAACATTGGCAACCAGGTCCATCTGCTGGACTGTGCCATATAACATTGGCAACCAGTCCATCTGCTGGACTGTGCCATATAACATTGGCAACCAGGTCCATCTGCTGGACTGTGTCATATAACATTGGCAACCAGGTCCATCTGCTTGACTGGGCCATATAACATTGGCAACCAGGTCCATCTGCTGGACTGTGTCATATAACATTGGCAACCAGGTCCATCTGCTGGACTGTGTCATATAACATTGGCAACCAGGTCCATCTGCTGGACTGTGTCATATAACATTGGCAACCAGGTCCATCTGCTGGACTGTGCCATATAACATTGGCAACCAGGTCCATCTGCTGGACTGTGTCATATAACATTGGCAACCAGGTCCATCTGCTGGGCTGTGTCATATAACATTGGCAACCAGGTCCATCTGCTGGACTGTGTCATATAACATTGGCAACCAGGTCCATCTGCTGGACTGTGTCATATAACATTGGCAACCAGGTCCATCTGCTGGACTGTGTCATATAACATTGGCAACCAGGTCCTTTAGCTGGGCTGTGCCATATAACATTGGCAACCAGGTCCATCTGCTGGACTGTGTCATATAACATTGGCAACCAGGTCCATCTGCTGGGCTGTGCCATACAACATTGGCAACCAGGTCCATCTGCGGGACTGTGCCATATAACATTTGCAACCAGGTGCATCTGCGGGACTGTGTCATATAACATTGGCAACCAGGTCTATCTGCTGGGCTGTGACATATAACATTGGCAATCAGCTCAATATGCTGGGCTGTGCCATATAACATTGGCAATCAGCTCCATCTACTGGGCTGTTCCATATAACATTGGCAACTAACTCAATCTGCTGGGCTGTGTCGTATTACATTGGCAACAAGCTCAACCTGCTGGACTGTGCCGTGCAACATTGTCGTAATGTAGGACTCTGCCGCCGCCCTGGCCTCCTCCTCTGCAACATCTAATGCTGGGCATTCAGTCAACAGATTTAACAACCAGAATCGTTGATTAGAAGTTATGAGACATCACATAAATATATTATGAGAATCATGTCACATTTTTTTAGTACCCTTATCTCACTCGTTTTCAGGGCATACCGAATACATAAGGTCAAGGCCATGGAATTAATGAATATAAATTGTTTTTCTAATATCTTTATTTATTTTTGGTCATATACGTAGCTACAATCTGTGTTAGATATCTTAATTTTTATATCAGCTACGCACAAATTATCATAAATTCTAGTTTCTTGCACATTAATACCCTATATGATATGTGATGGGATTTCATCTCCAGCCCTCTAGTGAATATTGCATGTTTTGGTATCGGCACACTCCAAATTATAGATATCGCCATATTTTGCTTGAGGTTGTCAGATTTAAATAAAAAGTGTTTGGGGAAACTGAAATAAATACGCAACACACGACGGGTGTGTCGGCAAGTAGCCTTCTTCAGCGAACGCACAACTATAAACATAAAAAATAAAACACCGAGTAGCAATATAGTGTTCTGAAAGATGCTATATTGCATCTAAGAATTTATTTTGATATTGATTTTAGTTTTGTTTGGTCTTTGAAGATTGCTTCTTGCCGACAAGTTTGTATTTTTGTTGTCATTTTTTAAGGTTTTCCCATAAACTGCTTCGCTTTAATAAGAATTATTTTTAAAAATACACACCAAAAAAAAAAAAAAAAAGAAAAAAATAAATGACAATATCGTCTCTAAAACCAGGAGACCTTACGACACTGGGATTCTGCTGATTGGAGGGGAGTACTTTTGGCTGCCCCCCAAGAGGGCGTCANAATAATTGACAATATCGTCTCTAAAACCAGGAGACCTTACGACACTGGGATTCTGCTGATTGGAGGGGAGTACTTTTGGCTGCCCCCCAAGAGGGCGTCAATCACAGTCACGAGTACGTGTACACAGCAATGCACACTTAGTAACTTCAAGGACTCGGTCAACATCACCTCGGCCTGGAACCACATGCATTACGCTGGTGAGAGCACAAAGGGACCGGGTCTTGTTTCCCTGAGAACATATACAATTTGTTAATTAAAATTTTATCTTTTTTTTTTTAAAAAGGCGATTACTTGAACTGGTCTTATTTCTTCTAGGCCGACAGATGAACATCCAGCTGTTCCGAAACAATTCCTTTTTGACGAATCTGACCAATGAGATGGCGTACAACTACGACAGCCCCCAAGTGAGAACCTTGTAAGTCAATCGAACAGAACACAAACATCATGCAACCCTTAACCTAAACTCTAGGACAGTGACAGATGTTGGTTATCATACCGAAGATGTAAGATTCATGTTTTTAGCTGACTTTCAGAATTAACTAGATGAAAATGACAAGATACTCTACTGCAGTGGTTCTCAAACTTCCTCAAATATCGCGACCCTCTAATACAGTTACTCATGTTGTGGTGACTCCCAACAATCAAATTATTCTCGTAGCCATTTCACAGAAATTGGTTTTCCAGTGGGCTCAGGGGGTCCCCGTGAAATGGGTCGTTCAACCCACAAAGAGGTCGCAACACACAGGTTGAGAACCGCTGCTCTAATGTCTTACTATCAATCCTCATTTAAAATTTCACGTTTAAGACAATGATTTAATACTGCACGCGATTAAACAATTCAATGTAGAATTCATTATATGAAGTTATATTAAGTAAGAATGGAAAGGGAATTTCAATATTCGCCCAGTAGGCACTGTAAAAGGAAATAAATTGAAACATGGAAATAACGAACTTTGACCTATGACCTGGAAATAATGAACTTTGGAATATGAGCCAGCTACCCCCTGGCATGGAGAGATTTATTGTGCATGATATGATTCTGTTTGTACGTTCAAATAGCAACATCCCTGCTAATAGCACTACCTTTGCTTCATTTCCAAAGCATTGCGTTATTTACAAGTTTAATCAAATGTTTTAAAACATCAATTTTAGCCATGATTTTTTTTTGTAAGTGGGGACCTAAAGTCACACATGGTAAAGTGTATGTTCTGTGGAAATACCACCAAAAGACAGCTCATTTTTTTTTAACTACTTCACAGAGATAAGCAGTCTTTACGCCCAAAGAAAGCTGTTTGTGTTTGGCTTTTTCACAGAGATAAGCAGTCTTTACGCCCAAAGAAAGCTGTTTGTGTTTGGCTTTTTCACAGAGATAAGCAGTCTTTACGCCCAAAGAAAGCTGTTTGTGTTTGGCTTTTTCACAGAGATAAGCAGTCTTTACGCCCAAAGAAAGCTGTTTGTGTTTGGCTTTTTCACAGAGATAAGCAGTCTTTACGCCCAAAGAAAGCTGTTTGTGTTTGGCTTTCTCACAGAGATAAGCAGTCTTTACGCCCAAAGAAAGCTGTTTGTGTTTGGCTTTTTCACAGAGATAAGCAATCTTTACGCCCAAAGAAAGCTGTTTGTGTTTGGCTTTTTCACAGAGATAAGCAGTCTTTACGCCCAAAGAAAGCTGTTTGTGTTTGGCCTTTTTCACAGAGATAAGCAGTCTTTACGCCCAAAGAAAGCTGTTTGTGTTTGGCTTTTTCACGGAGATAAGCAGTCTTTACGCCCAAAGAAAGCTGATCAGATGTTCACCATCAGATACCTAGTAGACGAATTTTACGAATATATTATCCCAGTAAGTCAACTTTCTGTAAGAGTCTAAAATGGCCTACGTCAGCATCAATATAAAAGTTCTCTATGAGCTTCTGCAGGAGTTTGGCATACCAAAAAAAAAAAAACAGACAAGTGGGACACTTGTAACAGTAAACTAGATATCGAACGAATTTCGGCCTCGGCTTCGGTTTCGGCTCCGAAAGTTGCCATTTGATCTCTTTCGGTGTAATTTCAGTCTCAGAAAATCAATTTCGGTCGGTCGCTACAATAAACAACCCGAAAACCGAATTTGAGCGTCACGGGGACGGATGGATAAAAAAATAGTGAGAAAGTTTTTAAAAAATACACTGAAAGAAGTCACAAACTTCTCAGTCTTTACCAATCAATTTTAAATTCTACACATCTACCAGAGGCCATAGAGAATGGGTTTTACAAAAATCCATATTCTTCACTTAAATATTGTTAATTTAAAGAATACTCTCAGACGCCATAAAATTAATTATCTCGAATCACACAAAGGGGGCTCTGGTTGTGAAGTGAATGTTGATTTCTTTTGAATTCACATTCCTTCCGTAGCTGAGCCCTGTGGATATGAATGTACCTTCACATATCAGTACAAATCAACGGACGGCATACATTTTTCTAAATTCAAACAAGTTTACTCAAGTTTATAAACGGGCTTTAAAAGTTCAGTACTGGTTCAATAAACTGGACCTTGCGGAGCCATGTAAAACTTTAGTACTGATGCACTAATGCCTGGTTCAATAAATTGGACGTTGCAGGCGCATGTTGATTTTTAAAAATCAATGACTAGGCTAATTGCTTCAGGTGTTTACTTTCCAAAATGTTCGATTTATTTCAAAGGTAACTAACTCCTGACCCCTCACATGAAGAATACCTGTTTTACCCCACCCCCTCTCTCTCTCTCTCTCTCCCACTCTCTCTCTCTCCGTCTCTTCATTTAATCTTTCTTAATCTAATTCAATTTCTATTTCTCTCTCCCACTCTGTCCCTTTATCTCTATCTCTATATCTCAGTATTTTACTCTCTCAATCTCTTTCTGTCTCTATCTCTCTCACTCTCTGTCCCCCCTCTCTCTATCTTACTGTCTCCCTCAGTATGTTTCTCTATTCTCATCTCTCTCACTTTTCGTCTTCTCTTCCTCTCTCTCTATCTTTCTTTCTTTATTCAGTCTAAATGATTTTTCAACCCAATTTGTTCAATAGTTTTGTGCAATAAAATTGTTCACCTTATAACTTTGGTTTTACGCTGTTTATGTTTGCCTTCCACGTGTGCTGAATTCCCACCAAAAAAATGTCTATGTCTATTTTTGTTCTAAAATTACGAACGCTATCATTGATCTTACACATTCACGTTGTGCACATTGTGTTCAAAATGAATTGCCTAAAAAAAACTCCTCCTCTATACAACGTGGCAAATATGTTTGAATGCTGCCCTATCTGCTATAAATGTCATCAATAGAACTAGTCCAGTTATCTCTTCTCATACGGGGCGAAACATTGAGTCAAAATTCCGTTTCTTCGGTCAGAAATGTTTTAAGGATTTTCACAGTCTCTTCCTTGTGGATAGCCACCAGTGTCATCATTTGGCTAGCAACCAGTGTCATCATTGTGGCTAGCAACCAGCGTCATCATTGTGGCTAGCAACCAGCGTCATCATTGTGGCTAGCAACCAGCGTCATCATTGTGGCTAGCAACCAGCGTCATCCTTGTGGATAGCAACCAGTATCATCCTTGTGGCTAGCAACCAGCGCCATCATTGTGACTAGCAACCAGCGTCTTCTAGATCTTTAAATTTTATCGTAGTTTTGTATTTCATAAAATCTCTCTCTTTAAAAAATGTAAATATGTGTTTTATTTTCTTATTAACTCGCAAAAGCCCAAATGCCATTAAGTGACATTAAGTGACATTAAGCCTGCCATTCTAAGAAATTAAGTTGTACCATATAGGAGGGCTGTGGGAAGGGGTTGAATAGGTCAGCCGACCCCGTGGCAACATCAAGGAGGTGCCGAATGGCCAATATATTGCCTATATAGTATATACGTCATATCATATTACATATATTATATCATATCATATAATATAAATGCCATATCATTTATTATTAATTATTCGAACAGGTTGCACCATTTTCAGACTGCACCCGAGCGAAGCTTTGCCTTCAGACCGACCTGCCCTTTAGTATAAGATGAGTTATTTAAAAGTCTTGATGAAAGCTGAAAACCATTTCTTTCTTATATTTGCTCAATCGCCATTCAGTTCCTGTTGTACGCTGTATTCTGTGTTTGAACTCCTAGGTAGAGCGGTCTGATTTGTTCACGAGAGTCATCTCCTGCTCCATTCCGCAGGTTACTCAGCCTGGCCTCGCTGCTCTTAATAGTGACGTCACACCCACGCTTCCAGGTTCAGATCCCCAACGGGAATGCTGTCCCGTACCCGTGCAGGCCCGGTATGATTTGGCCGGGGGTCGGGCACATCTTGCCCGGTGGGGCCGGCATCAGGAACCCATTCGGCCTTGACTTTGCTGCAGCTGGTTACGTAAGTTTCCGATAGGTACTATAGGTACTATCGATAGGCCTTTTACAAAATAAAAGTATTACATTTTAATTTAACCGGAAATACATTTTCTACGCACACCTGGCATAACGTTATCTGCAACAGAAGTACTTTTACACCTCTAGGACACTCAACAGTTATTTCAAAATGACCTTAATTTATCATCTTCAAAAATGCTGACTGGAAAATATAAGAAACAATTTTTTCAGTTGATGTATGACACGGTATATCTAAAAGAAACTATTGTGTTTCACGGTACAATTGTCACAAATATCAAAAAAGGAACTAGGGGTTTACCTTTGCAAATATCCTATAAGTGATCACATCATTCACAAAGATTTTTTTTTTTTAAAGTAAATTTGTCAAATGGGCACATTTAAAACAAAGAGGCAGTTTCCTCTGCCTCAACCAATGCAGAAACTATATCAATGGCCCACATTTGATCACAAATCCTTTCAGGTTAATTCCTTATACAGGAAGAATTTTCCGGCACAAGACTGATCATCATATTTGTTGAATCTAGTTGTAGGACTTTTACATACCCTGAATACATTATCAGCTTTCTTTTATAGGCTATCTGCCTCGACTAACGCTCAACACAATAACTGAGATATTCTGCCAGGCGAAGGCGGACACGTCGACGCACACCATAATGTCACACGTCCAGTCGTTGTCCCGATGACGTCGCAAAGTTTTCCCGATGACGTCACAAAGTTTCACGTCCTGCCCCCAACCCCCACGCTCCTTAATTTATTTTTTTTTTAAAATGTTTAATATCCTGAAATATTCAATTTATTTTTTTTTAATTTTAGAGAATCTCAGCTAGATATTACCTTAATCTTTTGATATTATTATTAACACTCAGGGAGAAATTTTGAGGTTATATAGTGAAATGGCTGTGGTCTTTGCTCTTTTATTGATCTGTTATTATGATTTGTCATTCTCTCTTCTCGCACTCAACTCTGACTGTCCCAGTTCGACCCTCTGTCCACTGTGCTCTCACTACTGCCCTCTATTCCTATCCGTCGGAGCTTTCCCCGACTGTCCCCGACTCCAGTCCGGCTGAGCTCTAGCCTCCACTGTCCCCGACTCCAGTCCGGCTGAGCTCTAGCCTTCACTGTCCCCGACTCCAGTCCGGCTGAGCTCTAGCCTCCACTGTCCCCGACTCCAGTCCAGCTGAGCTCTAGCCTCCACTGTCCCCGACTCCAGTCCGGCTTAGCTCTAGCCTCCACTGTCCCCGACTCCAGTCCGGCTGAGCTCTAGCCTCCACTGTCTCCGACTCCAGTCCGGCTGAGCTCTAGCCTCCACTGTCTCCGACTCCAGTCCGGCTGAGCTCTAGCCTCCACTGTCCCCGACTCCAGTCTGGCTGAGCTCTAGCCTCCACTGTCTCCGACTACAGTCCGGCTGAGTTATCCTAGTCCCGTCTAACGGTACCTTTGCAACACTAGAGATTCCTCTACATGGCTTTAATCTATTGCTACATCTCGGGTATTGACATTTGTGTCATAGCGTACTATTTTTAGAAGGTCCGCGGACAAATATTGCTTAAAACATGGCAGCTTATAGTGTGTTTCAGCATATCGTTCGGCCGATCCTTGTATCTAGAGTTACTGTTACATATGACGTTCACGCAATGAAGTCGCATTTGAGAAAACAGAAGTAAAAAAAAAATGTGTAAAATATTTCGTAAAATAGAGTTGTAAACAAGTTTCAGGGACACTTCGCTTACATAGTAATAGTGAACAGTGTTGACATTTTGTCCGCGCTGAGTACCCGGATGATCAGTAATGGTGACATCAGTTATATTAATAGATTTCCGCCATTAAATGACAAGCCCTATATATAAAAAAATTATTTGGTTTAGTTTTGTTTTTTCACGATACTTTCTTCTTTTTTTAATGATTATAACAAACGCATTCCTTTTTTTTTCATACATTATCTGAAATAGTATTATTATTATTATTGTTCGTCCGTCGAAGATCGACGATGACCATCGAGTCATCCGGAGACTGATGACTTGCGCGGGTGACTTTTGTTTAAAGTAAGGAAGAGTTGCGCTGCGTCAACCTCACTCTCTCGTCCGGGCCCACCATATCCAGTGGCAAGACTCAATGTCAAGACGAGCCATCTGATAGAGTAAAGCGTTTGTGACCACAGTTTTTACATTCGCCGCGTACAGGTATGGACTAAGGCGCTGTGCAGGAAAGATTCGGACGACGACGACTTGACCAACGGCGAGGAGCTTGGTGACCCAGACTGCATTTGGAAAGTTGGCCAGGAGCCAAACCGGACAACGTCACTGTCACATCCAGGTACGCTACGAGGCTACCTCACTTTTTCATTAAGATACAGTAAAAATTGTTTTCACAGAAATACAGACACAGACACACACAAAAGATTTTTTTTTTGTTGGCATCCGTCCGTCACAATGTGATGATGGTGTAGACTTCAGCGGAAGAAATCCACAAGGCCTGGTACTATTCTTCTAGGAGTTAAGCTGGTTCCTAAACAGCAAAACACCTCTCTCCACGCCACTTGATATCCCAAAGGAACATCATTTGGATGATACAGGTTGGCACCAGTGGCGTCGCAGAAGTTGTCGGATTGTTTAAGCAATGTTAACCGCCTTTCGGGACTCCATCTCCGGGTTTGATTTTAGAGTTTCCTTCTCTTAGATGAGTTGCCATCCAAGGCGAACGAGTCTCATCCATACGGTGTGCAGGTGATTTTTTTGCTTGACTGGGCTTTGGCTGGAATTGAACTCCAGACCACCAACTCGAGATTGTTGTTATCCCCAATTTAACCCTGTTCACAAAAGAAAAATAAAGAAAAAAAATCCAGGAAATAGTTGCGCCCCGATCTGACACCGATATCTTAAAATGGTTCTGTAATAGATATATTCAAACGTTTTCTTACATTTCTCATGCCATAGAGTATGTTGGCTGCCCCCTCTCTTCATAAAAATGCCATTAAATAATCATCGTACTCAAACACCAATGTTCATGTTAGTATTGATTATTTTCAACCGATCACTAAATTCATCATATGAAAATGTGTTATTCCCGAACATTTTCAATTTCATTAAGAAAAACAATTTCATGATTTTCCTCATCTAAGTCGACCTCCCATCTAAGTCGACCTCCCATCTAAATCGACCTCCCATCTAAGTCGACCTCCCATCCAAGTCGACCTCCCATCCAAGTCAACCTCCCATCTAAGTCGACCTCCCATCTAAGTAGACCTCCCATCTAAGTCAACCTTCCATCTAAGTCGACCTCCCATCTAAGTCAACCTCCCATCTAAGTCGACCTCCCATCTAAGTCGACCTCCCATCTAAGTCGACCTCCCATCTAAGTCGACCTCCCATCTAAGTCGACCTCCCATCTAAGTCGACCTCCCATCTAAGTCGACCTCCCATCTAAGTCGACCTCCCATCTAAGTCGACCTCCCATCTAAGTCGACCTCCCATCTAAGTCGACCTCCCATCTAAGTCGACCTCCCATCTAAGTCGACCTCCCATCTAAGTCGACCTCCCATCTAAGTCGACCTCCCATCTAAGTCGACCTCCCATCTAAGTCGACCTCCCATCTAAGTCGACCTCCCATCTAAGTCGACCTCCCATCTAAGTCGACCTCCCATCTAAGTCGACCTCCCATCTAAGTCGACCTCCCATCTAAGTCGACCTCCCATCTAAGTCGACCTCCCATCTAAGTCGACCTCCCATCTAAGTCGACCTCCCATCTAAGTCGACCTCCCATCTAAGTCGACCTCCCATCTAAGTCGACCTCCCATCTAAGTCGACCTCCCATCTAAGTCGACCTCCCATCTAAGTCGACCTCCCATCTAAGTCGACCTCCCATCTAAGTCGACCTCCCATCTAAGTCGACCTCCCATCTAAGTCGACCTCCCATCTAAGTCGACCTCCCATCTAAGTCGACCTCCCATCTAAGTCGACCTCCCATCTAAGTCGACCTCCCATCTAAGTCGACCTCCCATCTAAGTCGACCTCCCATCTAAGTCGACCTCCCATCTAAGTCGACCTCCCATCTAAGTCGACCTCCCATCTAAGTCGACCTCCCATCTAAGTCGACCTCCCATCTAAGTCGACCTCCCATCTAAGTCGACCTCCCATCTAAGTCGACCTCCCATCTAAGTCGACCTCCCATCTAAGTCGACCTCCCATCTAAGTCGACCTCCCATCTAAGTCGACCTCCCATCTAAGTCAACCTCCCATCTAAGTCGACCTCCCATCTAAGTCGACCTCCCATCTAAGTCGACCTCCCATTAAAGTTGACCTCCCATCTAAGTCGGCCTCCCATGTAAGTTGACCTCCCATGTAAGTCGGCCTCCCATGTAAGTCGACCTCCCATGTAAGTTGACCTCCCATCTAAGTCGGCCTCCCATGTAAGTCGGCCTCCCATGTAAGTCGGCCTCCCATGTAAGTCGGCCTCCCATGTAAGTCGGCCTCCCATATAAGTCGACGTCACATATACGTTTCTTCTTTGTTCTTTTAATATCGAATTTACCAACCAGCCTTTCCTTCTGCCTTAAAAAAAATAAAGATACAAAATGTGGGTCAATTATGGGGACCACTACCACTAACACCACCACCAACTGATGGCCAGTGCGCATCAGCCACATGCCCAAACCAAATAACGCCCCTAGCTCAGAGGTCGACAACCGTTTTTTTGTGAGAAGCCGATTTTATAAGTAACAGGATTTTTATTTCTCCTAAGAAAATATTTTAGAAGCCGCAAGTCATAATAAAGTAGTTTTTTCTTTTTGTTTGTTTTATGCCGCATCTATTCCTTGAACGGGCCGCATGCGGCATCTGTGCTGCGGGTTGTCGACCACTGCCCCAGGGGCCGCATGTTCCATCTGTACTGTGTGTTGTCGACCACTGCCCCAGGGGCCGCATGTGCCATCTGTGCTGCGGGTTGTCGACCACTGACCTTGGGGCCGCATGTGCCATCTGTGCTGCGGGTTGTCGACCACTGACTTTGGGGCCTCATGTGGCATCTGTACTGTGTGTTGTTGGATACTGCACCAGTGGCCACATGAGCCATCTGTACTGTGAGTTGTCGGATACTGCACCAGTGGCCACATGAGCCATCTGTACTGTGGGTTGTCGACCACTGCCCCAGGGGCCTCATGTGGCATCTGTACTGTGTGTTGTCGGATACTGCACCAGTGGCCACATGAGCCATCTGTACTGTGAGTTGTCGGATACTGCACCAGTGGCCACATGAGCCATCTGTACTGTGGGTTGTCGACCACTGCCCCAGTGGCCGCATGAGCCATCTATACTGCGGGTTGTCGACCACCGCCCCAGGGGCCGCATGAGCCATCTGTACTGTGTGTTGTCAGAGACTGCCCCCAAGGGCCGCATTTGCCATCTGTACTGCGCTTTGTAGACCACTGCCCCAGGCCGATGCAACCGATAAGTTTACATATAGCAGATTCTACTACTAGACTTTTAACATGTACTGTTTAAGCTGTTGCAAGGCATTTTAAAATAATAGAAGAAAAATATAGCTTTTTTTTAAAACGGTTCTTATGAACATTAAAATAAAATAAATTCAGACGCATAAATTCTCCTCCCTACAGGTATATGTGAGCCGTGGGACTCCCCCAGGTGTTTCAAGAAATCAATCAACCACCCGCAATACTCCAACCAAGAAATGTGGATGAGGGACAAGTGCCAGGCATTGCCATTTATGTGTAGTCCATTACAAGATGCAGGTAAAATTAGTGAAAAATTGGCAGTCTATTACAAGATGCAGACAGATTTTTAAGAAAACATGGACAGTCCATGATAAAATGCAGACAGATTTGAATAAAACATGGACATTCCATGACAAGATACAGGTAGATTTTAAAAAAAACATTGACAGTCTTCGACAAGATGCAGGTAGACTTTAAGAAAACATTGGAAGTCCTCGACTAGATGCAGGTAGACTTTAAGAAAACATTGGAAGTCCTCGACTAGATGCAGGTAGACTTTAAGAAAACATTGACAGTCCATGTCGAGATGCAGAGAGATTTAAAGACAAATGGACAGTCCATGTCGAGATGCAGAGAGATTTTAAGAAAAATGGACAGTCCATGTCGAGATGCAGAGAGATTTTAAGAAAAATGGACAGTCCATGTCGAGATGCAGAGAGATTTTAAGAAAAATGGACAGTCCATGTTGAGATGCAGAGAGATTTTAAGAAAAATGGACAGTCCATGTCGAGATGCAGAGAGATTTTAAAAAAAATGGAAAGTCCATGTCGAGATGCAGAGAGATTTTAAGAAAAATGGACAGTCCATGTTGAGATGCAAAGAGATTTAAAGAAAAATGGACAGTCCATGTCAAGATGCAGAGAGATTTTAAGAAAAATGGACATTCCATGACAAGAGGCAGGCAGATGATGATAAGAAAACATAGCAAAAGATTTCTCATCTTTGTTAAGTTCAGGAATTAATCCAAAAGATTATTAGTCTGAAACCAAACTCTCTTGGTTATCGTAGGCTTTTGTTTAATTTAAAACAACCGCTGCCCTAAGGCTTAAACCATTGGACATATAACTAAATACTAAGTGTACGGTCAAACGTCAGAGGCTTAAGTTGACTTCTTACGAGCTTATTTTAAAAGTTACAATCAATTCAATGTGTGTGGATGATGTACTGGCCTTGTTTTATTTATTTATTTATATTTAGTAAGTCGAATCTAGTGCAGTCTAGTTCTTTGATCTCCAGCTGTAAAGAGAATCGACATCCCAGTTGCCCCGGGTAGAGTGAGCAGCGGCAAGGAGATGTCTTCCCAGTGCCGACTCTACAGCTTCCAGGAATCCGGGGACTTTCACATCATCGGCACGGAGCCCCTGGTTGACATCAAGGAGGTCTTACACCACATGTACCTCTTCGGGTGTGATAGTAAGTGAACATGTACCTCTTTGGATGTGATGGTAAGTGAACATGTACCTCTTCGGGTGTGATGGTAAGTGAACATGTACCTCTTTGGATGTGATGGAAAGTGAACATGTACCTCTTCGGCGGTGATGGTAATTGAACATGTACCTCTTCGGTTGTGATGGTAAGTAAACATGCATCTCTTCGGGTGTGATGGTAAGTGAACATGTACCTCTTCGGGTGTGATGGTAAGTGAACATGTACCTCTTTGAGTGTGATGGTAAGTGAACATGTACCTCTTCGGGTGTGATGGTAAGTGAACATGTACCTCTTTGGATGTGATGGTAAGTGAACATGGGTCGGTCATAGAAAAACAAGACACTCTGCTTGATCTTTTCTTATCTTGTACACGCGCTGTGATTTTTAAAACCATCGCGGACAATGTTTCTGTACGAGCTTATTGATGGTGAAGACTGGTGAGTACTGAAGCTTTGTTCTGATGGTGAAGACTGGTGAGGATTGAAGCTTGTTCTAATGGTGAAGACTGGTGAGTACTGAAGCTTTGTTCTGATGGTGAAGACTGGTGAGTACTGAAGCTTTGTTCTGATGGTGAAGACTGGTGAGGACTAAAGCTTGTTCTAATGGTGAAGACTGGTGAGGACTGAATATTTGTTTTGATGGTGAAGACTGGTGAGGACTGAAGCTTTGTTCTGATGGTGAAGACTGGCGAGGACTAAAGCTTTGTTCTAATGGTGAAGACTGGTGAGGACTGAAGCTTTGTTCTGATGGTGAAGACTGGTTACTGAAGCTTTGTTCTGATGGTGAAGACTGGTGAGGACTGAAGCTTTGTTCTGATGGTGAAGACTGGCGAGGATTGAAGCTTTGTTCTGATGGTGAAGACTGGTGAGGTCTGAAGCTTTGTTCTGATGGTGAAGACTGGTGAGGACTGAAGCTTTGTTTTGTCTAAAAATTGTTTGTTACTAGAATTTAAAAAGAGATAACTGGCGCTTCGAAAGAAATCGGATGTCAATTCGTCGTTATTTTCATGTATTCTGAGATGTGTGTTTGCAGATTAGGAGATCGCATTATACCAGTCTTGTCACTGCATGCCCAATAGGGCTACTTATCTATAGATTTCACGTGGATTGTTCATCAGAGGTCGGTATAGTTTTCCGAAGCTCCATGCTATGCCTATTGTAGATTAATTGATAACTAAAGACATGCTATTTTTTCTAAAACCAATCAAAACCATGTTATGTCCAGATGACCAGGAAGTGACAGACGATGTATTCCCGTGTGATGTACTGCCCACCCCGAAATGTACCAAGATAATCGGGGCGTGGTCGATTGGTCAAGCCGGACAGTGCTTTAAGGATGTCGCTGGGATCAGACTCGGAAGTACGGGATATAAAGTCTATGCCGTCCAGGTAAAACTCTTTAAGGTTAAAATTACTTGTTGAGCTTGAGTTGTCAAGGTAAATAAGTTTCACACTGGTCACTAGAGTGATATGGGTCAATATCTGAGCTTCGAAAGTGGGCAAAAAAATAACCCCTACTGCGATGAACATTTGTACATTACCATTAATATCTGAAACAGACACAAAAATTTACACATTGGTTACATTTACATGGGTATAACATTTATAATCTATACACATTTGTATGAATTTAATAGGGTGGTGTTTCCTAAAATGCCGAGTCGAGACCCGGTTGCTGGCCACGAAAGCAAAATACGGGTGTCGTCAAAAGAAGTTTCTAGAAGCAATTATTTATAATCTATACACATTTGTATGAATTTAATAGGGTGGTGTTTCCTAAAATGCCGAGTCGAGACCCGGTTGCTGGCCACGAAAGCAAAATACGGGTGTCGTCAAAAGAAGTTTCTAGAAGCAATAGTGGTAAACACGATATGCCTCCCTTTTCTTTGTCATAAATTGGTTTTCAGTCTTTAGTTTGATTTATGTTTAACATTTTTTTGTAAGCGAAATAGTAGTGTTTCTTCTCTATGGTGATACGTATGTATTTACTCTGTCTCCCCAACAGACTATGTATTTATTCACTGTGTCTCCCCAACAGACTATTTATTTATTCACTGTGTCTCCCCAACAGATTATGTATATATTTGCTCTCTCTCCCCCACAGACTATGTATTTATTTACTCTCTCTCTCCCCAACAGACTATGTATTTATTCACTCTCTGTCCCCAACAGACTATATATTTATTTACTCTATCTCCCCAACAGACTCACTGGTTCAGGCAAAACTTACTGCTAAACATTGAAGACAAGTCCGGTCTGCGACTCTATTACACACCCAATCTGTAAGCGAATTTTTACAGGTTTTTTTTAAATTCTTTTTTTGTTTTGTTTTTTTTGATAATCAAGCTTCCAGACTTTTCTGTAAAATATTTTACCCTGCAATATGAGCACAATATGTGATGCAGCTCATTTAGAATGTCTGTAAATTGAAATCGAAAAAAAAACGTCTGTCGCACAATGCTAAGATCTCAATATTTGTAGGTGCTCAAAAAAGGTTACCCCTGCCATGAACAAAATACTCAGTGTGACACAGTTTAGATCGATACAATTATATGAGTCTTGTAGTTAATATCTGGTCACGAGCAAGTAATTCAATGCACGATACAACTGCCCAATCACACTAACAGACAATAAACATTAGAATGTAGAAGAGAGTGCGTGAATGAAAAGTAAAATCAATATGAACGAAAAACAACCATTAAAAAAAGTCAAATCAAGGAAGGAAAAGAATAATAATTAAGCGTCGATATGAAAGTACTATCAATAAAATCATAAAATATGTTCACATTCAGCTATGTTTAACGTAATCATTCTTTCCCTGATACAATTAGAATAATTTCTTTAAGGAAGGAAAAGAATAATAATTAAGCGTCGATATGAAAGTACTATCAATAAAATCATAAAATATGTTCACATTCAGCTATGTTTAACGTAATCATTCTTTCCCTGATACAATTAGAATAATTTCTTTTCAAGCACAAAGGGAGAAGATGTACAGGTGTATATGGGTTGGAAAAAGGGAGGAGATAAACGGGATTGAAAGAGGAGCACAGTTAAGGATTAATTTTATAACCCTGGCAAACACATCGAAAACTTTCCAAGAGATGGCCACACCCCTTAGCACCTTCCGGTATAATGTTGTATGGCAACACCCCTTAGCAACTTCCGGTATAATGTCAGATTGAAACACCCCTTAGCACCTTCCGGTATAATGTCGTATGGCAACACCCCTTAGCAACTTCCGGTATAATGTCAGATTGAAACACCCCTTAGCAACTTCCGGTATAATGTCAGATGGAAACACCCCTTAGCAACTTCCGGTATAATGTCAGATGGCAACACCCCTTAGCAACTTCCGGTATAATGTCAGATGGTAACACCCCTTAGCAACGTCTTGTGTAGTGTCAGGGGGTTTTCACCTACTTTTTGTCCATGACATCATTGTAAATCAGATATGGCCCTCCTTAGAATCAAATAATGAAGTTCTTTTACATTTATAAAAATAAAAATGGAATTCAAACTCACAGACCACGTGAAAATTTTCACAGACTCCTCAAGGGGTCCTGGCTCACAGATTAAGAACCGATGTATCCCATAAATAGAACCGCTCCCACAGTAGGTTGACTTCGACCCCTCCAGCATTGATTTGACATTGTTAACAGTGGGCAACGGTTGTATTAATGCTATAAATCCGTCGCCAGGAGACCAAAAGATGCTGACGTCCTTACAATTGGATCTGTGAATTTCACCCTGTCGCCCAACAGAGAGTCTGAGACAATCATGGGTGTGTGCCCCAACAACTGCACGAAAAACATCCTTTTGGGGCCCATCTACGTCACTTCCGCTACACATTACATGCACCTGGCGGGTAGGTTTTCAAATACGAAATGTTTATACAAAGAACCGTTGCTGCTGTGTATACTCAAGGGAGATTATAATCCGATGAGGGGGATACAAGCAAGAGTTTGGAAAACTAGGAAAGAAACTGGGGATTAAAACGGCAAAAAAAGATTGAGTTTTATAAAATTCTCATGATTAAAATTAAAGTAATAATTTGGTCTTATTAATGACACGTTGAGCTCTTGAGTTTGAATCTTAATATGGTGTGGGAATTACACAAAGTCCACCGAAAGAATACAACAAATTATTTTATTTGAGCCAAGGGACTTATCCGTTGGATGAAACTAGTTGGTTAATCCCACCCAGGGAAAGCCGAGACATTGCCACCCCACGCCACCCCCCCCCCCTCTAAGTTAAAATTCTACAATTGTCCCAAAATGCCGCCCCTCATTAAAAAGAAAAAAGTGCCGCCCATCCTCCACTCACCCCTACTTACGCCAGTGCATACAATGATCTAGATTCACGTGTATGTTTAATGAAAGTGGTGAGAATTTTCAAGGATTTACAACCATTGCATTTAAATATACACGAACGTTAAAACAGTGAGACAAAAATCACTGTAATTAACTATTGATGCAAAAATATATCAAGTACATGAAATTAATATCTTACATAAAATATTGTACCTACATAAATATAGTGCTTACACCATTGTACATGCATAGGATATCCCGCAGACATTGCATTGTAAAAAATACGTATTACGTTTGAGCTTACGTTCGATGTCGTTCCGTTCTCAGGAAGGAAGATGAGTATCACGATCAAACGTGACGATATGTTGATCACAGTCACCAATGAGCCTACTTACTCGTACTACAGCCCCCAAGTCATTACCTTGTAAGTTTTATCTTTGTGTTAAAGCCTCTATTTCTCTCTCTCTCTCTCTCTTTTCCTCCGTTCTCTATCTCTTTCTATTTCTCTCTCTCTCTCTCTCTCTCTCTCTCTCTTTCTTTTCCTCCGTTCTCTATCTCTTTCTATCTCTCTCTCTCTCTCTCTCTCTCTCTTTTCCTCCGTTCTCTATCTCTTTCTATTTCTCTGTCTCATTCTCTTTCTCTCTCTCTCTCTCTCTCTCTCTCACTCTCTTTTCCTCCGTTCTCTATCTCTTTCTATTTCTCTGTCTCATTCTCTTTCTCTCTCTCTTTTCATCCGTTCCCTATCTCTTTCTATTTCTCTCTCTCTCACTCTCTCTTTCTCTCTCTATCTCTCTCTCTCTCTCTCTCTCTCTCTCTTTCTCACGAAATCTTAAGCTTTCTTTCTTTCTGTAAAACTCTAAGCCTTTATTTTTTTTTCTCCATTGACTCTTTCTTTCGCTCTCGCATTCTTTCTCACTATTTCCCTATCTCACTCCTTTCTTTCTTTCTCTTTATTTTCGTCTTTCTTTCTTTGTGTCAATCTCTACGCCTTTCTTCTTCCTCTCTCCTTAGAAAGCCTTTGACAGCAAAGAAACACAGAGACACACACGCTCAGCATTTCCTGTCATCCTCCGAACCTTGCCACCATGTGTTCTTTAACTTGTCAAACCTTTCTATTAATTCGATCAATCCACATATTTAGATTTGTTTCGAAGTCAACACCCTGTTATTTCATCTCAACTTACTACCATTTGAAAAAGGGCATTTATCATTTGAGCACTTTTGTTTTCAACCCAATTTCTCAGCACATCGTCATCAAAACGACACGCCAACCTGGGCTGGACTTCACACGCAATGAAATTAATGGATGCATTTAATAATAAAAAATGATCTAAAAATACAATTCATTGTTCATAAAGTTCATTGTTTATACTATTAATTGTCATACAATTCATTTTTCATACAATTCATAGTTCATACAATTCATCGTTCATAAAATTCATCGGTCATACAATTTATTATTCATACAATTCATTGCCCATGCAATTAATGTATATTATAATTCATTGTTGATACTATTCATTGTTCATACAAATCATTATTCATACAAATCATTATTCATACAATTCATTGTTCATAAAATTCATTGCTCATGCAATTTATTGTTCATACAATTCAACGTTCATACAATTCATTATTCATCGATTCATTGTTCATACAATTAATTTTTCATTCAATTCTTTTTCACACAATTCATTGTTCATACAATTCATTGTTCTGTCCACTCCACTACATTCAGCGAGCAGCCGATAGAGGTGAGACCGGGTGACGAGCTCATCACCACGTGCAAGTTCAGCACACGAGACGCGATGACACCAATCAGCTCAGGGATGGGGCCTGATGATGAGACGTGCAGCGGTTACCTCACCTTTTACCCCGCCAAAAATGTCAAAACGATGTCATGCGTCGATGAACCAAACTCTTCGCCCATGTGTAAGTCCTCGCCATGATCTAGGGCAGCATTTCCCAAACTTTTAAGTTTCACAAGTGGACAAGTTTCGAAACTGCACCAGGGACCGGTGCCAGATTTATTAGTTACATTTTCTTTCTATTTAAACATCAATATTCATGCTCTCTGGACCGGTAACGTAAGGCTTGCGGACCGGTGCCAGTCCACGGACCACCGTTTGGGGAACGCTGATCTAGGGGATGGCCAAAAAAAAAGGAAGGGGGTGTAATAATCCTGTTTATCTGGTGGATTAGGTGACAGCCCTAGATTAGGTGACAGTGTGACAGCCGTAGATTAAGTGATTTAGAAATGGCTTTAAGAGGATTAATGATGATTTTAAATTAACTAATTGTGGCTGACCTTAATCGGAGATTATCCTAAAATTTAGGTAATGGGGGATTACCTTAATTTAAGTTTTTGGGGATCACGTGAAATGAAGGGATTGGGGATAACCTTAAATGAGGGAAGTGTGGAATAACATTAATTAAGGGAGTGGGGATAAAATTAATTTAAGGAGTGGGCGTGAGGATAATCGTTAGTTAATGGAGTTGTCGATGGTCTTTCATTAAGGAAGTGATCGATGATCTTTCATGAAGTGAGTGGTCGATGATCTTTTATTAAGGGATTGGTCTATGATCCGCCATTAAGGTAGTGGTCGATGATCTTTCATGACGTGAGTGGTCGATGATCTTTCATTAAGGGAGTGGTCATGACCTTAGATTAACGGAGTGGAGTAACTTTGAATTGCTTGGATTAAAATGACAACAGTCAGCTTGCCCGTGTTATGTCTATCAGTGCCATCCAGCCGATTAAATAAGGTTGAATGATTTTTTGTCACCTTTCTCAAGTGTTGTATTAATAATTAATGTAATGTTATCTCGTGCTACTGTGCAACTGACCCTTGACACAGAAATGACCATCTCGTTGCGTAAAAGTAACAAGTTTGTAAACTTTAAAGGTCTGGGGTTTAAAATTGAACCTGAGTCTTTAAAAAAAAACCGAGATATTTAGGCAAACTTGGAGAGGAAATCGCACAAATATATGTCAGGAATTTAATTACATGGTTAACTCAAAGTACTAATTAAATATCAGATAAAGTGAAATCAACGTGTGTGTGGCTAAACTGATTAATGCCCATATGTTCAGTTTTAGTGATATATATATATATAGTATCATAGTCCATTAGTTATTAATTTTATAACTCTTCAAACAGTTTCTTCTTCTTTTTTTTTCTTTTTACAGGCTTTCCGTGAAGACAACGTTGAAGGAGCACACGACAGTTTTGAAACACACAAAAATAGGTTAATCTAAGGTTTAAACTATTCTTGTATCAATCGTCAAATACTAAATACTTGACATTGGTTGTTTTTTTTTCCCTTTAAATTACCATCTTGTTTGAATGTAAAAACCAACATTGAAAATAAAAACAAACCTTACTTCCCGCCAAACTTAGCGTCGAGTTCTGCTGTACCCGGATGAATGGTGACGTAGTTGGTCTTGTCGTTCAGATGAGCTCTACGTCAAACTAATAAACTGAACAATCGAATTGTGTGCCATGTGTCAATTTAACCGTTGAAAGTCTTCCCTTGTCTTTATATTTGAATATCATTGCCTTGTTGTTTTGTTACTGTTATATAGAGCTTCTTTACATAATTTTTCTCGTGCGTGCCCTATGATTGACCCCGCATGAGACGCTGTGTTCACAGAGGGGTGTGGCTTAGTCCTTTGATCTATTCGTGTTTATGCCGCCAGCTACTAAAAATAATTAATCTGTTCCAAGTAGTATTTTGTCGAATGAATGTGATTGTTCTAGAAACGTCATAAGTTTTCTGGAAGGCAGGGCTTACGCGACCTATATAAGGGATTGACAGGCACGGACGGAGGGACGGAGATTCAGATAGATTTATTAACTTTACGAGGCGTGTTTTATTCTTTGTTTATTTGTGAGCTTATATGTGTTTATTTTGCCTTATTCATTGGCACATTATTCCAACTGTATTAACTGTGTACCGGTACAAGATCTACCATTCTGTAAGTTGAAGATTTTAATTATATTTTTCTTTTCTTTTGTAATTATCTTATCTTAAATCTTAATTAATTGTAACTAGAAACTGTTTTGGGTGTCGTGTCTTTAAAGTTGTTGACTCAATGGCATCGTCCTTTGTTAGGCACTGTTTACAACGAGCCAATTAAAATTAAAATAGGAGATTAATTTCTCCCAATACAAGTCAGTGCGTAACAGTTACCCTTTTAGTGTGTGTGTGTGTGTGTGTGTGTTTTTTATCATTATATGATTTCAATTTTATGGTTTTACCAAAGGCGATTCATTTCTTTTTTGGAATGTGTTGCGAACGGTTTATATCTGTGACAGTGGACTGAACATTTTATTTAAATTTCAATGGTTGATACGTAATGTCTTATCTTCACGTGTGTATTGAAATAAACAACGTTACGTTATGCGATGTGTGCTTCGCATTGAGATACATTCCATATCATTTTGTTTAATTTAAGAATGAAATCTTTACAAAATACACACAAAGTCTAATAATAGAATTCGATTTCGGGCGCTTGGCAGGATTAATTCAGAACTACAACTTGGTCGGATATGACAGTCAATGTAAAATCGCTGTGGAATTAGAAGTATTTTCCTTTCCTAAAACGTGCAGGATTGCCAAGGCATTAAAATAAAAAATTTTGCACATATTTCGAATCTCAAAACATTTTGCAGAGCAACAAATATGTTTATGGACACATATTTAAAAATAGATTTACTGAAAATTATGAAGCTGGACCAACATTTCCACTGTCCGTATGACTATGCTAGAACTATGAGATCGATGTCATGACAAGTGAGAATACGCCTATTATATAACTTGGTTGATGTTTAACATAAAGAAGATCCCATTGGTTTAAAGAAATCAAAGAATATCAAGAATACTACTGGAGTTACAATTTATTCACTTAACATTTATGTTTGAACAATGTCTCATTTTTTCGGACATCCTTAAGTTTTTCAGCACAATTCCCGGCGATGGAGCTAAGTGCATTTCGTTATAAACTTCTCCCCATGAGGTCTTTTGGGGCGTTTTGTGCAGTATTAGGATTTCTAACTCATTCAGAGTTACAGTCTATCCTAGAAAAGTCTATCAGAGTACAGTCTATCAGAGTACAGTCTCTCAGGGTACAGTCTATCATGGCCCAAAATCTCAATCACAGTACTCATTGAGAGTAAAACATTATATCATAGTACAAACAGTCTTTGACAGTAAAAGCGGACTGTCATAGTACAGTCTATCAGAGTACAGTCTCTCAGGGTACAGTCTATCATGGCCCAAAATCTCAATCACAGTACTCATTGAGAGTAAAACATTATATCATAGTACAAACAGTCTTTGACAGTAAAAGCGGACTGTCATAGTACAGTCTATCAGAGTACAGTCTCTCAGGGTACAGTCTATCATGGCCCAAAATCTCAATCACAGTACTCATTGAGAGTAAAACATTATATCATAGTACAAACAGTCTTTGACAGTAAAAGCGGACTGTCATAGTACAGTCTATCATAGTACAGTCTATCATAGTACAGTCTATCATAGTACAGTCTATCTATTTATTCAACCTAAAACAAATGTTCTTAAAAATCTAATTTGATGTTCTTGTTTTCTTTTATTTTTTTTTAATACTTAAAAAAAACAAAAAACTTTTTATTACGTGTCTTTCAAAACCTTTGTGCGTGCCGCAAATGACGCACGCTTGACAGAGTTTGCCGACCTAATCTACATAGCGGTGTGAGTTTACCCTACCAGCTTAAAGCAAAACAATCAGAAGACTACTTCGGGCTAATCGTTTTTTGAATTCAATAACTGATCGACGATGTCTCAAGTTCTGTCTTTCCTGCACCTCACTGTGCAAAATATCGAAACAAAAGTCTCCCTGAACCTTGAGCTCATTCTAAGGTACACGAAAATGTTGACGGTCGAATTCACCGCCTCCAGGAAGAAAATGCACGTGCCGATCGCCATGTAGATGTTTTTGTACCGCCCGAGGACGCCGTAGTCGTCAAAAACCGCCATCACTGTGACGTTGATCACAATGGGGAAGTAGCTCGCGATGAAAATCCCCGAGATGAGGATGATCATCTTCACGACCTTCTTATCCCTCCTTGAAATCTGCTCGTTTTTTTGCGAAGAGGACGTCTCGTTGCGCCATTTCGTTTTGCTG
The DNA here is from genome assembly GCA_964033795.1 of Lymnaea stagnalis. Taxonomy (NCBI): domain Eukaryota; kingdom Metazoa; phylum Mollusca; class Gastropoda; family Lymnaeidae; genus Lymnaea; species Lymnaea stagnalis. The sequence continues at coordinate 970,320 of CAXITT010000258.1, read as the reverse complement.
AGAAACTTCTGAACGAGGCCGATCGTGCTCAGGATGACAAAGACGAAGGCCGTGATCTCTAAGAATGCGTTGATCAGCAGCGCGACGTTCTCGACGGCCACTCCGTTCTCACTGTAAACGAGTCCTATGACCGTACGGTTCTTGGCGACACTGAACGTCGGGCCGACGCCGAGGCTAAACGCGACCGGCACGACACTCGAGCAGACGATCACGAAAACCGATGCGACGACGATGACCGTCCGTCGGGGCGTGATGATGGCCTTGACCTTGAGCGGGAACGCGATGCAGACGTATCTCTCAAAGGTGATGAACGCCGTCAGCCATCCCGTCACGCGACTGAAGCAGACGTGGGGCCAGCCCCCGAAGAGGTAGTGCAGGTCGTTGAGGTCAAGGTTCGTGTACGTCAGCTCGAGCCAAGGGTTGTAGCAGAGGCCGACCCAGATGAGCGGCAAGAGCCCAGCCACGTCCGCGACAGCCAGGCCGAGGAGGGATATGTTGATGGAGTCCGAGAACCCTTGACGGAAGAACACGACGATGGTGAGGATGTTGAAGATGACGCCAAAGGAGCTGACGACACCGATGAGGATGGTGTAGTTGATGAAGGTGAAGATCTTCACCTGGTCGTTGGATAAGATCGGGTCTTCATCATCCAGCAGCACGTCGGTGATGTTGGACAGTTCTTTGAATGCCATTACCACCTGCAAGAAATGTTAAGTGATGGAAATAATGGTTGAAATATTGATACCAGAGTGGATCGTTTTTGGTTTTTTAACATCTGAAACTTGTTTCGCTTCTAATCCCAGAAACTAACTAAACAATTTAGTCAAAAATTTGCAGAGGTGATATGGGGGTATCCCAATGCACGGCATGTGTTTGGAAGACATCAAGGCAGAGGGTCATAGTCGGCAAGATGGAAATTTTAAATATATATAAATATTTATTTAACTATTATATAAAAATAGCCTTACCACGGAATGTTTCTTGCTGCAAGTGTTTTTTTTAAATGTATTCCTTCGTATGCTTCCGCCTTAATGTATTCCTTCGTATGCTTCCGCCTTAATGTATTCCTTCGTATGCTTCCGCCTTAATGTATTCCTTCGTATGCTTCCGCCTTAATGTATTCCTTCGTATGCTTCCGCCTTAATGTATTCCTTCGTATGCTTCCGCCTTAATGTATTCCTTCGTATGCTTCCGCCTTAATGTATTCCTTCGTATGCTTCCGCCTTAATGTATTCCTTCGTATGCTTCCGCGCATTATTTGATCTCACTCGTTGTTTACTGCCAGTTACGGTGATCTTTCTGTTGTCGCTCTTCGTTTGGTTTAATAAGATTTATAATAGACACTTGTGTTGTGTTGTTTGTGTTTTTTGTGTGTGAAATTCAGGTTATTTCTAATGTGCTTGCATCTGTCATTAAAACATTCATCACAGAAATGAAAGCTATATTGATAATAACTCTCAGGATAAATAGGTCTTGTGTACAAACAAGAAAGTACTTGATTGAGAACGAGGAGGAGGGTGGGTGTCCTCGCACGAGTCGAAAAGCCAACGGAGCAGCCCCCCTAAAGCTATATTGATAATAACTCTCAGGATAAATAGGTCTTGTGTACAAACAAGAAAGTACTTGATTGAGAACGAGGAGGAGGGTGGGTGTCCTCGCACGAGTCGAAAAGCCAACGGAGCAGCCCCCCCCCGAGGAGGAGGGTGGGTGTCCTCGCACGAGTCGAAAAGCCAACGGAGCAGCCCCCCCCCACCAATACACACACATTTCTAACCATATCATTTAGTTTATAAGTATTGCTACTTAATAGCAATAATGTAACACACCACAATGGTAGCTGTCGGCAAATCCCAAGATATACCATAACACGAATACAACCACTGTGTTTACACACATTGCTGTTGGCTGTGAAATATTCAGGCCAGTTTCACTCATGCCATGTGGCTGATCGCCCCGTGACCAGCAGTTGACCCGTCCCTTCCTTTTGGTTCAGACGCTCACGTCGTTATGTCTGCACGGGTCTGTCTCAAGGAGACAAAGTCTACCGCTCCATTTTCAATCGAGACAGATGACGTGTTTAAAGCAATCCCCCACCCACCCACCCAATGGTCTATCTGGCCGTTTCTAAAGAGAAATGCATGTTATATCCACGTGTTAGTGGAGTATGTTTCATCTTGTGGCTGTAATGGACCATGACTTCTCATTACTGATCAAGTAAAGTAGTATTTTAGTACAATTTCTTGACGAGGTCATTTTATGTACAACTTAACAATGATACCATCATAGTTAAACATACTGCAACGCATCATGTCCTTAGCGTCACGGACGTGTGTGTGTCTGCAGCTAAAAGTTATGATTAATATCGTCGTAGTTACGGATACTAAAACAGCCTTGCGTGTACTCCAGTATCCAACTGACGTGGATTCAATTTTCTTGTGCTCAAGCGACACCGTTCCAATCTTAAAATTTGCTGATGATACCACCATCGTTGGCTTAATATCTGAAGGAGAAGGCCTATTACAAGCTTTATCAATTGGTGCAATGAAAATTTTCTCCAGCTGAATGTCTCAAAAAGAAAGGAAATGTTTGTTGATTTCAGGAGGAGGGAACACCAGATTACAGATCTCAACATAAAAAAAATCAAAGTGCAGAGAAAGTAGAGGCATATAAGTACTTAGGTCTTACCATCAGTAAAAAGCTAACATGGCATGAGCTCGGCCAAATGCTGTATGATAAATTCAACCAAAGTCTGTTCTATCTCAAAAAACTGTACAATTATGGCGTGAGCAAGTCGTTAACTAATTATACAGTGCAACAATTAGAAGCCTACTTAATTTCAGTATTACCTGCTGGTGTGGGAATTCAACGTCTGATATTAAACACCGCATAAACCGACTACTCAAGAAAGCTAGGAACTTAACACAAACTAAACATCCTTAACTTGAAGAACTATTTGAAGAAAGTTGTTACTGTAAAACTTAACACATTTTGGATGATACATCCCACCCTCTTCATCACAAATACTTAGGATCGGCCCTTACGGGACGAATTCTTTCCGCCAGGGCGAGGTCTGAAAGATATAACAATTATAGTTTCACTAATCTGTACAAATTTACCAGCGTGCTCTTCCTGAAGTCACAAATCTTAATGAGACTTAATAAGTGCCTGATATGGCTAAGAGAATTCACTGAATGGCTGTTGTTTTTCTAAATTAGTGAAATAGTTTATTATAAATGTCTTGTGTTCAAATTGTTTTATTTATGTGCTGAAAATATAAAATACAATCAAAAAACATTTCCATTTGTTGGGATCAATAAAAGAATCTTATCGTATCTTATCTTAAATGTACTATCCTGCGCTAAATAGAACTGTTGCAGAAACCTAACAGTTATATCAGTATAGTAAATATAGTGCAATCTTATTTCTTACCTAGACCTACGCGTGTGACTTTATCATTGTAATAACCGATTATCTAGAATTGTACGTTAACTATAGATTACCTCAGTGACTCCGTGATTATTTGCGAAATATAAATATATTGCGGGGGGCGCGGTGGTCAAAGTGATAGTGCGATGCGCTGCGGTACCAAGACTACAAAAAATAAATTTCAATCAGTCACGGGTTCGAATCCTGGTGCTGGCACCCCCACGGCTAGGAGAAGGAAACTCCGACTTCAAAAATCCTCCGCTGCCTTGCGGCTATACCCTTCGAGAAAGGCTAAGGGAGTAAACCCCGACAGAAAAAACAGGAAATGGAGCACCTACAGGCGGTCTATACATAAAAACTCTTATGTACATACCGGCAGCTCCTGCGACGCCAACGGCAGCCAAGCCGCATCCGACGCAAGTCGTTCCCTTGGTTACACCATTGACGTGGAGAGGGTGGATATGCTGTATGGGCAGCAGCTAATTCTCCATAATACCCGCCCAGGCTTGCATCACCTCTGGAGAGGACACTCCAGCGTCGCCGCAAGGTGTCGACAAAACACGGGAAGCAGCAGTTACCGGTTATAAGCCAAAAGCTCAATTGACGTAGAGCTAGGCGCCAGGGGCTGCTTCCGACGGTGGGAGAGACTACCAATGTCTCACTGGACAGCTACCGCCCGCCTCAAACTGGGCAGCCCCCAGTCAAATAGGTGCTATCCCGTCATGGCCTGCCTTCTCCACTGGGTGCGTGGAGATTAGAGTACCACTCAACAAGTGGGCCACTAAGCCCTGCACCAAGAAACACAAAAAAGAAAAAGAAGACCCCAGCTCTTCGAATCGCTA
>CAXITT010000258.1:959659-961948 GCA_964033795.1 Lymnaea stagnalis | reverse complement strand
GGTGGGGGGGGGGGGGGGGGTGAGGGGAATTGAAAGTAAATATTTGTACTCCATAACAGTTGCCAGATGCTATAAAACATAGAGATCATCCAATCTATAGCTCAATAACGAAAAAGGAAAAAGGAATTGGGAAGATGAACACATTTCAGGAGCGTAGCTGGCAAAGATGTCATGGAGCACCATTAAAATTGGTCTTAAAAAAATATACGTATATATATATATATATATATTTATAGCGAATACTCAAGGGTCTGGATCCGCTCCTAATGCGTGTAATAATCGATTACTCAGAATTTGAGTATCCCTATTTTAAGTTGAAGAGAAATTGAAAGATGGTGACATTTTGCGGTTGATGTATTTTTATTTTAAAAAATTTTGTGGGGGGGGGGTGGGAGTAGGGAGGGGTTATTATTTATGATTGCCAGCATTTCTTTAATAATTACGTCAAATTTCAGTCACGTGACTGTCACTGCTCGTCACTGACAGCATAAAATCTATTGATAGTTTATGGGTCACACGTACTACAGAAATAATATTACAAAAAATTGTGTAATTTATTTTTTAAGATCTTCAGGGTCAGCAAGTCTATTCCAAATTTTATCTGTTGAATATCTTGTTTTTTTATGGACATTGCCGGAACAAATATGTTAAACTAAAGGAATAATAGACAGCATTAAAGTATTGAATGCAGAGACCGAGAAGTACTCTGGTACGAATCAAATAACTAGACAATGAACACAATAAAAAATTCTCTTTGAATGTTTGGTTGATATTTTTTTTTTTAAATTTAGTTAACTTGTGTTTTTTTTAATTATGAATGTATTCATTCCAGACAGCAGAGGAACAAACCTTTATTTATTCATTCCAGACAGCAGAGGAACAAACCTTTATTTATTCATTCCAGACAGCAGAGGAACAAACCTTTATTTATTCATTCCAGACAGCAGAGGAACAAACCTTTATTTATTCATTTCAGACAGCAGAGGAACAAACCTTTATTTATTCATTCCAGACAGCAGAGGAACAAACCTTTATTCTCAGGGTAAACGGTAAGAAATCTCTCAAACATTTTTGGGCAATGACATTTGGTCTCTCTCTCCCAAATTGTTGGTGGCGGCGGCGTGGAAGGGGCGTGTTAAGGCCCTCTTTCCCGGAGTCCTTGTTGTATCTCTGGAGTAACTTCTCAGAAAAATACTCTCAAAGAAAAAGCTCTGAATAGGACGGTAACTCTGAAACATTTGTTCGGGACAATTGGAACAGTTATTTCTCTTGGAATTGTTCAGATGTGTTTTCTGACAGCTCGTTGACTGCTTTAGTATGAGTACAGTACACCAACTCTTCCTAATGTACATAAGACGACGTACACACATCCCTTGGATTTTTAGAGCATATACCGTGGTGTTAGTTGGCAGCGATCGGGATCAGCTGTATGAACATTTAGTCGTGTTATATTCGATAAGCAGGCGCTCGTGTTCCACACACATCTGGAGCCAGACAGAATGCATCACTCTGATACACATCGAACGTGGTCACAGACTTTGTTTAGATCTAATTAATCCTGTGACATTGTGTGTTTGTTAAGATCTGATTTCTTATTATATATAATGCAGTTTTTATGATTGCGCAATCAACAATTTATTATGGGTGGCTGCGTTACAGCATGTTGAAGTATGACCATACGAGGACAGGACACGATGCTCTCAAATCATGAAATGAGAATAAAATCTCCGATTGCAAACCTCTCTCTCTCTCTCTCTCTCAGCCATGGTTAAAATTATCGGGAGTCACTCCGACAGATCTATCCGGAGACGGAGTGCCGTACGGGGTATAACGTTGAACTGTAGGATCGTAGTGATAACTTGCCTCTGGTGACAAGCTGTATGGACTTTTTGACTTGTCCTTTGGCACACCGGCTGCTCGGAGAGCTGCGGATCCACTGACGCAGAAATCGTTGATTCTCCATAAAAGAACAACTCAGCAAGGATTCGTAGTTTCACCACTAAAACCGAAAGACTAGAACCAATCGAAACTTTTGATGCTATACCGGTACATAGAGTAACGGGACACGTTCCGGTGTTTTTAGTTTTATTGTTATTTTCTTTTATTTTTGTTTTATTTATTTTTTTTGGTTTCACTACTTTTTATGAGAATTTGTTACGCACTGGCGTCTATTGAGAGAAATTAATCTCCTATTTTAAATTGATGGCTCGTTCAAACAGTGCCTAACAAAGGACGACACCATACCTTGATCTATTAAAGAATTATAATAAAACTAACAAATATACCCGG
>CAXITT010000258.1:939659-954659 GCA_964033795.1 Lymnaea stagnalis | reverse complement strand
TGTATGTGGTTACGTACATGTCTTGCTCTAAGTGACACTCATCAAAATTGATGTATGTGGTTACGCACATGTCTCGCTCTAAGTGACACTCATCAAATTGATGTATGTGGTTACGCACATGTCTCGCTCTAAGTGACACTCATCAAATTGATGTATGTGGTTCCGCAATGTCTTGCTCTAAGTGACACTCATCAAATTGATGTATGTGGTGACGCACATGTCTTGCTCTAAGTGACACTCATCAAATTGATGTATGTGATTACGTACATGTCTTGCTCTAAGTGACCCTCATCGAATTGATGTATGTGGTTACGCACATGTCTCGCTCTAAGTGACACTCATCAAATTGATGTATGTGGTTACGCACATGTCTCGCTCTAAGTGACACGCATCAAATTGATGTATGTGGTTACGCACATGTCTATCTCTAAGTGACACTCATCAAATTGATGTATGTGGTTACGCAATGTATTGCTATAAGTGACACTCATCAAATTGATGTATGTGGTTACACATATGTCTTGCTCTAAGTGACATTCATCATAATGATGTATGTTGTTACGCACATGTCTCGCTCTAAGTGACACTCATCAAATTGATGTATGTGGTTACGCACATGTCTCATTCTAAGTGACACTCATCAAATTGATGTATGTGGTTAGTGGTTACGTACATGTCTTGCTCTAAGTGACACTCATCAAATTGATGGATGTGGTTACGTACTTGTCTTGCTCTAAGTGACACTCATCAAATTGATGTATGTGGTTACGCACATGTCTTGCTCTAAGTGACACTCATCAAATTGATGTATGTGGTTACGCACATGTCTTGCTCTAAGTGACACTCATCAAATTGATGTATATGCTTACGAAAATGTATCGCTCTAAGTGACACTCATCAAATTGATGTATGTGGTTACGCACATGTCTCGCTCTAAGTGACACTCATCAAATTGATGTATGTGGTTACACATATTTCTATCTCTAAGTGACACTGAGCATAATGATGTTTGTGGTTACGCACATGTCTCATTCTAAGTGACACTCATCAAATTGATGTATATGTTTACGCACATGTCTTGCTCTAAGTGACACTCATCAAATTGATGTATGTGGTTACGCACATGTCTCCCTCTAAGTGACACTCATCAAATTGATGTATGTGGTTACACACATTTTCCTTGCTCTAAGTGACACTCATCATAATGATGTATGTGGTTACGCACATGTCACGCTCTAAGTGACACTCATCAAATTGATGTATGTGGTTACGCACATGTCTTGCTCTAAGTGACACTCATCAAATTGATTTATCTGGTGACGCACATGTCTTGCTCTAAGTGACACTCATCAAATTGATGTATGTGGTTAGTGGTTACGTACATGTCTCGCTCTAAGTGACACTCATCAAATTGATGTATGTGGTTACGCACATGTCTCGCTCTAAGTGAAACTCATCAAATTGATGTATGTGGTTACACACATGTCTCGCTCTATGTTACACTCATCATAATGATGTATGTGGTTACGCACATGTCTCGCTCTAAGTGACACTCATCAAATTGATGTATGTGGTTACGGACATGTCTTGCTCTAAGTGACACTCATCAAATTGATGTATGTGGTTACGCACATGTCTCGCTCTATGTGACACTCATCAATTTGATGTATGTGGTTACGCACATGTCTCGCTCTAAGTGACACTCATCAAATTGATGTATGTGGTTACACATATGTCTTGCTCTAAGTGACATTCATCATAATGATGTATGTGGTTACGCACATGTCTCGCTCTAAGTGACACTCATCAAATTGATGTATGTGTTTACGCAAATGTCTCGCTCTAAGTGACACTCATCAAATTGATGTATGTGGTGACACACATATATTTCTCTATGTGACACTCATCAAATTGAAGTAAGTGGTTACGCACATGTCTCGCTCTAAGTGACACGAATCAAATTGATGTATGTGGTTACGCACATGTCTATCTCTAAGTGACACTCATCAAATTGATGTATGTGGTTACGCAATGTATTGCTATAAGTGACACTCATCAAATTGATGTATGTGGTTACACATATGTCTTGCTCTAAGTGACATTCATCATAATGATGTATGTGGTTACGCACATGTCTCGCTCTAAGTGACACTCATCAAATTGATGTATGTGGTTACGCACATGTCTCATTCTAAGTGACACTCATCAAATTGATGTATGTGGTTACACACATGTCTTGCTCTAAGTGACACTCATCATAATGATGTATGTGGTTACGCACATGTCTCGCTCTAAGTGACACTCATCAAATTGATGTATGTGGTTACGCACATGTCTAACTCTAAGTGACACACATCAAATTAATGTATGTTGTTACGCACATGTCTCGCTCTAAGTGACACTCATCAAATTGATGTATGTGGTTACGCACAGTGTCTCATTCTAAGTGACACTCATCAAATTGATGTATGTGGTTACGCACATGTCTTGCTCTAAGTGACACTCATCAAATTGATGTATGTGGTTACGCACATGTCTCGCTCTAAGTGACACTCATCAAATTGATGTATGTGGTTACGCACATGTCTCGCTCTAAGTGACACTCATCAAATTGATGTATGTGGTTACGCACATGTCTCGCTCTAAGTGACACTCATCAAATTGATGTATGTGGTTACGCACATGTCTCGCTCTAAGTGACACTCATCAAATTGATGTATGTGGTTACGCACATGTCTCGCTCTAAGTGACACTCATCAAATTGATGTATGTGGTTACGCACATGTCTCGCTCTAAGTGACACTCATCAAATTGATGTATGTGGTTACGCACATGTCTCGCTCTAAGTGACACTCATCAAATTGATGTATGTGGTTACGCACATGTCTCGCTCTAAGTGACACTCATCAAATTGATGTATGTGGTTACGCACATGTCTCGCTCTAAGTGACACTCATCAAATTGATGTATGTGGTTACGCACATGTCTCGCTCTAAGTGACACTCATCAAATTGATGTATGTGGTTACGCACATGTCTCGCTCTAAGTGACACTCATCAAATTGATGTATGTGGTTACGCACATGTCTCGCTCTAAGTGACACTCATCAAATTGATGTATGTGGTTACGCACATGTCTCGCTCTAAGTGACACTCATCAAATTGATGTATGTGGTTACGCACATGTCTCGCTCTAAGTGACACTCATCAAATTGATGTATGTGGTTACGCACATGTCTCGCTCTAAGTGACACTCATCAAATTGATGTATGTGGTTACGCACATGTCTCGCTCTAAGTGACACTCATCAAATTGATGTATGTGGTTACGCACATGTCTCGCTCTAAGTGACACTCATCAAATTGATGTATGTGGTTACGCACATGTCTCGCTCTAAGTGACACTCATCAAATTGATGTATGTGGTTACGCACATGTCTCGCTCTAAGTGACACTCATCAAATTGATGTATGTGGTTACACACATTTTCCTTGCTCTAAGTGACACTCATCATAATGATGTATGTGGTTACGCACATGTCACGCTCTAAGTGACACTCATCAAATTGATGTATGTGGTTACGCACATGTCTTGCTCTAAGTGACACTCATCAAATTGATTTATCTGGTGACGCACATGTCTTGCTCTAAGTGACACTCATCAAATTGATGTATGTGGTTAGTGGTTACGTACATGTCTCGCTCTAAGTGACACTCATCAAATTGATGTATGTGGTTACGCACATGTCTCGCTCTAAGTGACACTCATCAAATTGATGTATGTGGTTACACACATGTCTCGCTCTATGTTACACTCATCATAATGATGTATGTGGTTACGCACATGTCTCGCTCTAAGTGACACTCATCAAATTGATGTATGTGGTTACGGACATGTCTTGCTCTAAGTGACACTCATCAAATTGATGTATGTGGTTACGCACATGTCTCGCTCTATGTGACACTCATCAATTTGATGTATGTGGTTACGCACATGTCTCGCTCTAAGTGACACTCATCAAATTGATGTATGTGGTTACACATATGTCTTGCTCTAAGTGACATTCATCATAATGATGTATGTGGTTACGCACATGTCTCGCTCTAAGTGACACTCATCAAATTGATGTATGTGGTTACGCACATGTCTCACTCTAAGTGACACTCATCAAATTGATGTATGTGGTTACGCACATGTCTCATTCTAAGTGACACTCATTAAATTGATGAATGTGGTTACGCACATGTCTTGCTCTAAGTACACTCATCAAATTGATGTATGTGGGGACGCACATGTCTTGCTCTAAGTGACACTCATCAAATTGATGTATATGCTTACGAAAATGTATCGCTCTAAGTGACACTCATCAAATTGATGTATGTGGTTACGCACATGTCTCGCTCTAAGTGACACTCATCAAATTGATGTATGTGGTTACACATATTTCTATCTCTAAGTGACACTGAGCATAATGATGTTTGTGGTTACGCACATGTCTCATTCTAAGTGACACTCATCAAATTGATGTATATGTTTACGCACATGTCTTGCTCTAAGTGACACTCATCAAATTGATGTATGTGGTTACGCACATGTCTCCCTCTAAGTGACACTCATCAAATTGATGTATGTGGTTACACACATTTTCCTTGCTCTAAGTGACACTCATCATAATGATGTATGTGGTTACGCACATGTCACGCTCTAAGTGACACTCATCAAATTGATGTATGTGGTTACGCACATGTCTTGCTCTAAGTGACACTCATCAAATTGATTTATCTGGTGACGCACATGTCTTGCTCTAAGTGACACTCATCAAATTGATGTATGTGGTTAGTGGTTACGTACATGTCTCGCTCTAAGTGACACTCATCAAATTGATGTATGTGGTTACGCACATGTCTCGCTCTAAGTGAAACTCATCAAATTGATGTATGTGGTTACACACATGTCTCGCTCTATGTTACACTCATCATAATGATGTATGTGGTTACGCACATGTCTCGCTCTAAGTGACACTCATCAAATTGATGTATGTGGTTACGGACATGTCTTGCTCTAAGTGACACTCATCAAATTGATGTATGTGGTTACGCACATGTCTCGCTCTATGTGACACTCATCAATTTGATGTATGTGGTTACGCACATGTCTCGCTCTAAGTGACACTCATCAAATTGATGTATGTGGTTACACATATGTCTTGCTCTAAGTGACATTCATCATAATGATGTATGTGGTTACGCACATGTCTCGCTCTAAGTGACACTCATCAAATTGATGTATGTGTTTACGCAAATGTCTCGCTCTAAGTGACACTCATCAAATTGATGTATGTGGTTACGCACATGTCTCGCTCTAAGTGACACTCATCAAATTGATGTATGTGGTTACGCACATGTCTCGCTCTAAGTGACACTCATCAAATTGATGTATGTGGTTACGCACATGTCTCACTCTAAGTGACACTCATCAAATTGATGTATGTGGTTACGCACATGTCTCGCTCTAAGTGACACTCATCAAATTGATGTATGTGGTTACGCACATGTCTCACTCTAAGTGACACTCATCAAATTGATGTATGTGGTTACGCACATGTCTCGCTCTAAGTGACACTCATCAAATTGATGTATGTGGTTACGCACATGTCTCGCTCTAAGTGACACTCATCAAATTGATGTATGTGGTTACGCACATGTCTCGCTCTAAGTGACACTCATCAAATTGATGTATGTGGTTACGCACATGTCTCGCTCTAAGTGACACTCATCAAATTGATGTATGTGGTTACGCACATGTCTCGCTCTAAGTGACACTCATCAAATTGATGTATGTGGTTACGCACATGTCTCGCTCTAAGTGACACTCATCAAATTGATGTATGTGGTTACGCACATGTCTCGCTCTAAGTGACACTCATCAAATTGATGTATGTGGTTACGCACATGTCTCGCTCTAAGTGACACTCATCAAATTGATGTATGTGGTTACGCACATGTCTCGCTCTAAGTGACACTCATCAAATTGATGTATGTGGTTACGCACATGTCTCGCTCTAAGTGACACTCATCAAATTGATGTATGTGGTTACGCACATGTCTCGCTCTAAGTGACACTCATCAAATTGATGTATGTGGTTACGCACATGTCTCGCTCTAAGTGACACTCATCAAATTGATGTATGTGGTTACGCACATGTCTCGCTCTAAGTGACACTCATCAAATTGATGTATGTGGTTACGCACATGTCTCGCTCTAAGTGACACTCATCAAATTGATGTATGTGGTTACGCACATGTCTCGCTCTAAGTGACACTCATCAAATTGATGTATGTGGTTACGCACATGTCTCGCTCTAAGTGACACTCATCAAATTGATGTATGTGGTTACGCACATGTCTCGCTCTAAGTGACACTCATCAAATTGATGTATGTGGTTACGCACATGTCTCGCTCTAAGTGACACTCATCAAATTGATGTATGTGGTTACGCACATGTCTCGCTCTAAGTGACACTCATCAAATTGATGTATGTGGTTACGCACATGTCTCGCTCTAAGTGACACTCATCAAATTGATGTATGTGGTTACGCACATGTCTCGCTCTAAGTGACACTCATCAAATTGATGTATGTGGTTACGCACATGTCTCGCTCTAAGTGACACTCATCAAATTGATGTATGTGGTTACGCACATGTCTCGCTCTAAGTGACACTCATCAAATTGATGTATGTGGTTACGCACATGTCTCGCTCTAAGTGACACTCATCAAATTGATGTATGTGGTTACGCACATGTCTCGCTCTAAGTGACACTCATCAAATTGATGTATGTGGTTACGCACATGTCTCGCTCTAAGTGACACTCATCAAATTGATGTATGTGGTTACGCACATGTCTCGCTCTAAGTGACACTCATCAAATTGATGTATGTGGTTACGCACATGTCTCGCTCTAAGTGACACTCATCAAATTGATGTATGTGGTTACGCACATGTCTCGCTCTAAGTGACACTCATCAAATTGATGTATGTGGTTAGTGGTTACGTACATGTCTTGCTCTAAGTGACACTCATCAAATTGATGGATGTGGTTACGTACTTGTCTTGCTCTAAGTGACACTCATCAAATTGATGTATGTGGTTACGCACATGTCTTGCTCTAAGTGACACTCATTAAATTGATGGATGTTGTTAGTGGTTACGTACATGTCTCGCTCTAAGTGACACTCATCAAATTGTTGTATGTGGTTACGCACATGTCTCGCTCTAAGTGACACTCATCAAATTGATGTATGTGGTTACGCAATGTATTGCTCTAAGTGACACTCATCAAATTGATGTATGTGGTTACGCACATGTCTCATTCTAAGTGACACTCATCAAATTGATGTATGTGGATACACACATTTTCCTTGCTCTAAGTGACACTCATCATAATGATGTATGTGGTTACGCACATGTCTCGCTCTAAGTGACACTCATCAAATTGATGTATGTGGTTACGCACATGTCTCGCTCTAAGTGACACTCATCAAATTGATGTATGTGGTTACACATATTTCTATCTCTAAGTGACACTGAGCATAATGATGTTTGTGGTTACGCACATGTCTCATTCTAAGTGACACTCATCAAATTGATGTATATGTTTACGCACATGTCTTGCTCTAAGTGACACTCATCAAAATGATGTATGTGGTTACGCACATGTCTCGCTCTAAGTGAAACTCATCAAATTGATGTATGTGGTTACGGACATGTCTTGCTCTAAGTGACACTCATCAAATTGATGTATGTGGTTACGCACATGTCTCGCTCTAAGTGACACTCATCAATTTGATGTATGTGGTTACGCACATGTCTCGCTCTAAGTGACACTCATCAAATTGATGTATGTGGTTACACATATGTCTTGCTCTAAGTGACATTCATCATAATGATGTATGTGGTTACGCACATGTCTCGCTCTAAGTGACACTCATCAAATTGATGTATGTGGTTACACACATGTCTCGCTCTAAGTGACACTCATCAAATTGATGTATGTGGTGACACACATATCTTTCTCTATGTGACACTCATCAAATTGAAGTAAGTGGTTACGCACATGTCTCGCTCTAAGTGACACGCATCAAATTGATGTATGTGGTTACGCACATGTCTATCTCTAAGTGACACTCATCAAATTGATGTATGTGGTTACGCACATATCTCATTCTAAGTGACACTCATCAAATTGATGTTTTTTGTTACACCCATGTCTCGCTCTAAGTGACACTCATCAAATTGATGTATGTGGTTACGCACATGTCTCGCTCTAAGTTACACTCATCAAATTGATGTATGTGGTTACGCACATGTCTCGCTCTAAGTGACACTCATCAAATTGATGTATGTGGTTACGCAAATGTCTTGCTCTAAGTGACACTCATCAATTTGATGTATGTGGTTACGCACATGTCTCGCTCTAAGTGACACTCATCAAATTGATGTATGTGGTTACGCACATGTCTCGCTCTAAATGACACTCATCAAATTGATGTATGTGTTTACGCAAATGTCTCGCTCTAAGTGACACTCATCAAATTGATGTATGTGGTGACGCACATATCTTGCTCTAAGTGACACTCATCAAATTGATGTAAGTGGTTACGCACATGTCTCGCTCTAAGTGACACTCATCAAATTGATGTATGTGGTGACGCACATATCTTGCTCTAAGTGACACTCATCAAATTGATGTAAGTGGTTACGCACATGTCTCGCTCTAAGTGACACTCATCAAATTGATGTATCTGGTTACGCACATGTCTATCTCTAAGTGACACTCATCATAATGATGTTGGTGGTTACGCACATGTCTCGCTCTAAGTGACACTCATCAAATTGATGTATGTGGTTACACACATGTCTCGCTCTAAGTGACACTCATCATAATGATGTATGTGGTTACGCACATGTCTCGCTCTAAGTGCCACTCATCAAATTGATGTATGTGGTTACACACATTTTCCTTGCTCTAAGTGACACTCATCATAATGATGTATGTGGTTACGCACATGTCACGCTCTAAGTGACACTCATCAAATTGATGTATGTGGTTACGCAAATGTCTCGCTCTAAGTGACACTCATCAAATTGATGTATGTGGTGACGCACATGTCTTGCTCTAAGTAACACTCATCAAATTGATGTATGTGGTTACGCACATGTCTCGCTCTAAGTGACACTCATCAAATTTATGTATGTGGTTAGTGGTTACGTACATGTCTTGCTCTAAGTGACACTCATCAAATTGATATATGTGGTTACGCAATGTATTGCTATAAGTGACACTCATCAAATTGATGTATGTGGTTACGCACATGTCTCATTCTAAGTGACACTCATCAAATTGATGTTTGTGGTTACACACATGTCTCGCTCTAGGTGACACTCATCAATTTGATGTATGTGGTTACGCACATGTCTCGCTCTAAGTGACACTAATCAAATTGATGTATGTGGTTACGCACATGTCTCGCTCTAAGTGACACTCATCAAATTGATGTATGTGGTTACGCACATGTCTATCTCTAAGTGACACTCATCATAATGATGTATGTTGTTACGCACATGTCTCGCTCTAAGTGACACTCACCAAATTGATGTATGTGGTTACACACATTTTCCTTGCTCTAAGTGACACTCATCATAATGATGTATGTGGTTACGCACATGTCACGCTCTAAGTGACGCTCATCAAAATGATGTATGTGGTTACGCACATGTCTCGCTCTAAGTGACACTCATCAAATTGATGTATGTGGTTACGCAAATGTATATCTCTAAGTGACACTCATCAAATTGATGTAAGTGGTTACGCAATGCATTGCTATAAGTAACACTCATCAAATTGATGTATGTGGTTACGCAAATATCTCATTCTAAGTGACACTCATCAAATTGATGTATGGGGTTACGCACATGTTTCGCTCTAAGTGACACTCATCAAATTGATGTATGTGGTTACACACATGTCTCGCTCTAAGTGACACTCATCATAATGATGTATGTGGTTACGCACATGTCTCGCTCTAAGTGACACTCATCAAATTGATGTATGTGGTTACACACATTTTCCTTGCTCTAAGTGACACTCATCATAATGATGTATGTGGTTACGCACATGTCACGCTCTAAGTGACACTCATCAAATTGATGTATGTGGTTACGCACATGACTCGCTCTAAGTGACACTCATCAAATTGATGTATGGGGTTACGCACATGTCTATCCATAAGTGACACTCATCAAATTGATGTAAGTGGTTACGCAATGTATTGCTATAAGTGACACTCATCAAATTGATGTTTGTGGTTACACACATGTCTCATTCTAAGTGACCCTCATCAAATTGATGTATGTGGTTACGCACATGTCTCGCTCTAAGTGACACTCATCAAATTGATGTATGTGGTTACACACATGTCTTGCTCTAAGTGACACTCATCATAATGATGTATGTGGTTACGCACATGTCTCGCTCTAAGTGACACTCATCAAATTGATGTATGTGGTTACGCACATGTCTCACTCTAAGTAACACTCATCAAATTGATTTATGTGGTTACACACATGTCTTGCTCTAAGTGACACTCATAATGATGTTTGTGGTTACACCCATGTCTCGCTCTAAGTGACACTCATCAAATTGATGTATGTGGTTACGCAATGTATTGCTATAAGTGACACTCATCAAATTGATGTATGTGGTTACGCACATGTCTCATTCTAAGTGACACTCATCAAATTGATGTTTGTGGTTACACACATGTCTCGCTGTAAGTGACACTCATCAAATTGATGTATGTGGTTACGCACATGTCTCGCTCTAAGTGACACTCATCAAATTGATGTAGGTGGTTACGCACATGTCTCGCTCTAAGTGACACTCATCAAATTGATGTATGTGGTTACGCAAATGTCTCGCTCTAAGTGACACTCATCAAAATGATGTATGTTGTTACGCACATGTCTCATTCTAAGTGACACTCATCAAATTGATGTATGTGGTTACGCACATGTCTCGCTCTAAGTGACACTCATCAAATTGATGTATGTGGTTACGCACATGTCTCGCTCTAAGTGACACTCATCAAATTGATGTATGTGGTTACGCACATGTCTCTCTCTAAGTGACACTCATCAAATTGATGTATGTGGTTACGCAATGTCTTGCTCTAAGTGACACTCATCAAATTGATGTATGTGGTTACGCACATGTCTCGCTCTAAGTGACACTCATCAAATTGATGTATGTGGTTACGCACATGTCTCTCTCTAAGTGACACTCATCATAATGATGTATGTGGTTACGCACATGTCTCGCTCTAAGTGACACTAATCAAATTGATGTATGTGGTTACACACATTTTCCTTGCACTAAGTGACACTCATCATAATGATGTATGTGGTTACGCACATGTCTCGCTCTAAGTGACACTCATCAAATTGATGTATGTGGTTACGCACATGTCTCGCTCTAAGTGACACTCATCAAATTGATGTATGTGGTTACACACATGTCTTGCTCTAAGTGACACTCATCATAATGATGTATGTGGTTACACACATGTCTTGCTCTAAGTGACACTCATCATAATGATGTATGTGGTTACGCACATGTCTTGCTCTAAGTGACACCATGCAAAATTACGAAAGTCACGAGTAGCCTATATAAACAACTAGAGACCGACCGAATTTCGGCTTCGGTTTCGGCGTTGAAATTAGCCATTTTCGGCCAAAACTGAAAAGTTAACTTTCGGCTTAATTTCGGTTTCGGCGAAAAAACAAAATGTAACTTCCTTTTTTTTTCGGTTGCGGCCGAAATTGACTTAGACTTTCGGCCATCCGGCCGAAAGTGACTGAGGTTTTCGGTCATCTAATACTCAGCGAAGGCAATATTTAACAACAAACTAAGCGACATTTAAGAACAAACTAAACGATCTTTAAAAACAAATTAAGCGGTCTTTAAGAATAAACTAAACGATCTTTAAAAACAAATAAAGCGATCTTTAAAAACAAACTAAGCGATCTTTAAAAACAAATGAAGCGATGTTTGAGAACAAACCAAACGATATTTAACAACAAACTTTGCGACATTTTAGAACAAACTAAACGATCCTTTAAAAAAAACTTAAGCAGTCTTTAAGAACAATCTAAGCGATCTTTAATAACAAACTAAACGATGTTGATCTTAAAGAACAAACTTAACGATTTTTAAGAACGAACTAAATGATCTTTAAGAACAAACAAAATGATCTTTAATAGTAAACTTAATGACATAAGAATAAACCAAGCGATATTTAACAGAAAACTAAATGTTCTTTAGGAACAAACAAAAGGTCTTTTAGAACAAACTAAATGATCCTAAGAAAAATCAATTCATCTTTAAGAACAAACTAAGCGATCTCAAGGAACAAAGTCAATTAACTTTAAGAACAAACTAAGCGATCTTTATGAAAAAAATTAAGCGATCTTCAACAACAATTGAAGCGATCTTTAAGAACAAACTAAGCGATTCTGAATTACAAACTAAAAGATCTATAAAACAAACTAAATGATCTTTAAGAACCAAATGAATGATCTTTAAGAACAACTTAGCGATATTTCAGAACAAATTCAATGAACTTTAAGAACAAACTAAGCGATCTTTATGAACCAACTAAACGATCTTTTAATAACACAAACTAAGCGATCTTTAAGAAAAAACTTAGCGATCTTTTTTGAACAAACTAAATGATCTTTTAGAACAATCTAAGCGAAATTAAAAAACAAAATAAACGATTTTTAACAACAAACCAAGCGTTCTCTATGAACAGACTTACCGATCTTTAAGAATAAAGAAAGTTATCATTAACAAAAACTGAACGATCTTTAACAACAAACTAAGCGATCTTTAAGAAGAAACAAATGGATCTTTAAGAACAAATAAAGCGATCATTAATAAAAAAAACTGAACGATGTTTCACAACAAACCAGGCGATCTTTATAAACAAAGTAACCGATGTTTAAGATCAAATGAAGCGATCTTTAACAACAAACTAACCGATCTTTAAGAACAAACTAAATGATCTTTAACAACAATCTAACCGATCTTTAAGAAAAAACTAAATGATCTTTAGCAAAAAATGAAGTGATCTTTAAGAACAAATTAAGCGATCTTTAAGATTAAATTAAGCGATCTTTTAGAACAAACTATGCGATCTTTATGAATAAACTCATCGATCTTTAAGTACAAACTAACCGATCATTAACAATAAACTAAACGATCTTTAAGAAAAAACTAAACGATCTTTATGAACAAATTTCTCGCAGGCCGTGAGTTTGATACCCCTATATTAGATCCTTATTTATTAATATTCACGATTTTCTCATTTTTTATGGAAAAGAATGTAAATATTTATACTTTCCCCCATCCTTTTCGATGTATGCAGAATGTATGCGGGAACGAATTTCAAAATATCTAATTATTTAATTTTCGGTTTCGACTTTGGTTTCGGCTGAAAGTTATTTTTTAACTTTCGGCCTATTTTCGGTTTCGGCCGAAAGTTATTTTAAACGTTCGGCCTATTTTCGGCTTCGTCGAAATCAGAAAATCACTTTCCGTCGGTCTCTATCAACTACTTAATAATTGTGATGTGTCATTTAATATTCTAATAAAATACAAACACCAGACATTACGACACCATATATTAAATAAAGATTGTATTGCTAAAAATCTCTTGTGAGCTGGGGGAAAAAAACACGCAAAAGGCTTTATTTACTTTAAAGGAAATATATTTGGAAATGTTGAGGACCCAAACTGATTGTTCATTGAACTGGCTTTCACATTGAACTGGCTTTCACATTAAACTAGTTTTCACATTGAACTGGCTTTCGCATTGATCTGGCTTTCACATTGATCTGGCTTTCACATTGATCTGGCTTTCACATTGATCTGGCTTTCACATTGAACTGGCTTTCACATTGATCTGGCTTTCACATTGAACTGGCTTTCACATTTATCTGGCTTTCGCATTGATCTGGCTTTCACATTGATCTGGCTTTCACATTGATATGGCTTTCACATTGATCTGGCTTTCACATTGAACTGGCTTTCACATTGATCTGGCTTTCGCATTGATCTGGCTTTCACATTGAACTGGCTTTCACATTGATCTGGCTTTCACATTGATCTGGCTTGCACATTGAACTGGCTTTCACACTGAACTGGCTTTCGCATTGATCTGGCTTGCACATTGATCTGGCTTTCACATTGATCTGGCTTTCACATTGATCTGGCTTTCACATTGAACTGGCTGTCACATTGAACTGGCTTTCACATTGAACTGGCTTTCACACAGTATTATATCTGATAATAACACGATTTTGTGAGCAGTAGGTAGGTTGTATTGTTTAAAGGCCAGCATATCTTGTAAAGGTTAACACGATAATGCTTGGCACATGATGTTTTTTACTTTAAATTCTTCTTTCACATTAATAATTTAAGTTATTCAGTATATAATATTACGTAAAAATTGTCGACCACTCGTGTTATGTGTATAAGTGCAATACTGATTTATTGATTTTTTTTTTTTAATGTGTAATCAGCCGCCTACATAATGATAAAAAAGTAAATCATTTTTTTTTAAACATCTAGTTTGTCTTATATACAGGCAAACATAAATAACAAATTATCTAAAGATATATAATTAATCGAAATCAAATCGTTTTGAAAAGAACAACTCACAGCAAAACAGTGGCACATCTATCGGAGAGCCCCTCCCCCCCCCGCCCGTTTGACAATTTTCTGTTGAGCAACCCCTCCAACCCCCCAACCCCTCCAACCCCTCCAACCCCTCCAACCCCACCAACCCCTCCAACCCCACCAACCCCTCCAACCCCTCCAACCCTCCAACCCCTCCAACCCCTCCAACCTCTCAAACCCCACCAACCCCTCCAACCCCTCC
>CAXITT010000258.1:919897-933022 GCA_964033795.1 Lymnaea stagnalis | reverse complement strand
TTTTTTTAAAATTTTTAAAAATTTTTTTTAAAACTAATAATTCTACTAAAAAAATTAAAAATTAGCAATAAGATTTTTAAAAAATAAACGTGTGATGTCACCCTTGGCCTACCCCCCCCCCCCTCCCCGTCACAAACTGTCACACTTTTTTACACCCCCTCCCCCCTCTGGAGCGTGACGTACTTTATGGATGGCCCTATGGGAGTTTGTAATTGGAATTTGTAATTGGAATTTGTAATTGGAATTTGTAATTGGGGTTTGTAATTGGGGTTTGTAATTGGGGTTTGTAATCGGAGTTTGTAATTGGAGTTTGTAAATTGGAGTTTGTGACTGGGGCCTGTGACTGGGGCCTGTGACCGGGGCCTATCTTATTGTATGCTTACAAACATGAATGTACAGACATGGACAACTGTGAAACTATTATAATAAAATAAAAATTGATTATTGAATACATCTCTTTATAAAGTACGACATTCGTGTCTTAATTCTTTCAAAGGAGCAACACACCGGCCCATTTGAATAGACTTAGTGAGATCAAAGATTCTGTGACAAAGTCCGGTACCTATGACCTGACAATGGCTGAACTGACCTTTGGAGCTAAGCAAGCTTGGAGAAATGCGCCTAGATGCATTGGCAGAATGCAGTGGTCAAAACTCCAGGTAAGCATGTGTCGCATTGTTGTATCCGTTATGTTGTAGTTATTCACTCATGGCAATGAGTGTCTACTAGTCTACAACATAGCTGATAGCAACAGTTACTAATACAACCAACGTTAACAGGTTTGTAACTAGATAGTAGTTTATTTAACACTACTCGACGAACAAGACTTGATGTATAATTTCAGACTTTGATAATACAATCACTCCAACCAAATATTAATCAATATACCAATCCAAACACTTCATCCAGTATATCCGCCATCAATTCTCTCAGCACAACAACCGCCATCTATCCTCTCCTACAACACTAAAACTCTCGCGTCACTTCCCACTACACAATTACGTCACAACACTCTCACACAAAATACGGCTGCACATAAAATCTCTAACAAACATCTTTTCCCTATCAAACATGACAACAACGCTCTACACATAACAACAGTGATTCTCAAACCCTCGACAGCATGCACGGGATGGCATTGTTGGCAGATGTCTGGAAATAGGAATTCTCATGTCCCGTGTTTTCGTTTATTCTGGCGAAATAACAATAATTGAACTCTCTTTCAAAAATGTATACCATTATTTTTCATTTTCAAAATGTGAATGAAACAATTTGTTGAACACAAAACCCTCCCCCCCCCCCCCAAAAAAAGACGATTAAAAAAGGCTGCGGCTATTCGGACCCGGGTCCGAGAAGTTTGATTTTTGGTTTATTAAAAAATATTTAAAAATTATTGTAGGGTTTATTTTCGTTAAACTGCAGAATTAAGTTTACAAACATAAAGTCCATTCAATTATCTTATCATTTGATACCACATTTTGTCTTTCAACCGAACATAATTATTATTTTTTTAAAATTTAATCCCAACCTCTAACTTCTCGCACCCGGGTCCGAATAGCCACTTCGTTTAAACTAATATAAGTACCGGTTCATCAATTTGTTTTGATTGCTGTCACACCTACTTACTGGCATATACCAACAATCTATTACATACTGATTAGTTGAAACTTTAAATTATAAAATCTATCCTAAAAGATAACACCTCAGATTTTCTTGAATTTTTTTAAGAGGTACAATTTGTTTAGCACTTTGTGATAAATGCTTGATTGAAACTATTAGGTAATATTTATGTTAGGACACTTTCTTTTTTGACTTTAAGGGAGGTAAAGTAAAATTTTTCTTCCATCAATATAAACATAAAAGTACATCAAAGCTGAATTTTCTCCCCATAGGTCTTTGATGCCAGATCCATCGTTACACCCCGAGGGATGTATACCGCATTGTGCGATCACATCAGATATGCGACAAACAAAGGGAATATTAGGTATTTGAACAAATTTATGGTATATTGTAACTGCTACAATGTTCACATTAGGAATAAGTAACTGGTAAAAAATGTATATTTGAATGTCGAGTTTGACTAAATTTGTATATTTATATAAGAATTTAGTTTTTTTTTTTTTTAAATGGAAATATAAATGACTTCACTATGCGTAAACCCAACAACTCATATTATCATTGCTTATCACCTGGATGGACTTAAAAGTGAAATCGTATTACAGAAACCTCTTTTGTAAATTTGTAATTGTTCTAGATAACATCTTTTATTTAAGTAGCAAAGAAAAACTCCTAAAACATGTCCCAAATTACTGATGTAAGGATTATTTCCCTTTTAAATCTCCAATGTTTTGTTAAATCCACCGTCAACATATTCTGTTTGAAACGTCACTATGTCACCATTGTCCTGTGAATGCTGTTGTCTTCTTTAAGGTCTGCCATCACCATATTTCCACAACGCATAGAAGGGCGCCCTGATTTCCGTGTATTGAATAGCCAGCTGATAGGCTACGCTGGCTATAGTATGGATGACGGGAAGATTATTGGGGACCCAGCCAATGTGGAATTTACTAATGTAAGACTCAAATTGTTGCTCTATGTTAATGTAATGACAAGACATACATTGGTAACACATTTCAAGACATTTATTGGTAACACATGTCAAGGCATACATTAGTAAGACATATATTGGTAACACATATTTATTGGTAACACATGTCAAGGCATACATTGGTAAAAAAATATATTGGTAACACATCTCGGGACATACATTAGTAACAGGTCTCATTTTGAGACAGTACGCACCACAGAGTAATGTGGGGCTCACGTTTTGTTTTTGAATAGCTTAGCTTTTGTTTCTAAATACAACAGTGCACTTCTCAATCTAAATCTCGAACTTCGACATTATTGAGATTTTCAAAACATAATTTTTTTATTTGATGGGTTTTTTTTATTGTTTTGCGTTGTCTGCTGAAGAGGATATCAAGGCAAAATGCCCATTTAAATGTCCTGTCTTTTCTGATCAAGCCTAAACATATCTTGTTCAATTTTTTTATTGACTTAAAACTGCTTGATCGCAGTCCCACATAATTTATCACTCTGAGTGCACTGTTTAACCATTGGATGTCTTTTAATTTTTGGTCAAGATACAAAAGATTAAAGTGTTTTATCTTATGGTTTGTATCCTTGAAAACTCTTAATTCTCTCTTTAAACATTTTTTTAGCAATGTGTTAAGATGGGTTGGAAACCAAAGTATGGTATGTTTGACCTACTTCCACTGGTTCTATCTGCTGCTGGATTTGATCCTGAACTTTTTGACCTCCCACCTGAGCTAGTGTTAGAGGTCAAGTTGGTGCATCCTGAGTAAGTTTAATTTCATTCTTGATTCCTGATGCTTAAAATTGTTAGTTTAGAAGTCAATCTCCTATAAAATCTTCTTTCTTTCAAGCAAGTTTTTTTGTATCAGTTATCAAAATTAATTTTCTCACTCCTTACGTAAAATTTTGAAAACAACTGTTTAACATTTTCGAAATATTTAAGAATCGTTTTTTTTCTTAAAAGATTTCATATTTTAAAAAATTAAAAAGCCTTGTTGGCATAAATATTAGTTAAAAGAAAAATGTCAATGTTTGGTGAGAGGACAATTCCTCAGATTTGGTTTCCACTGTATACCATCCAGGTATCCCTGGTTTTCTGATATTGGTCTAAAGTGGTACGCCCTACCAGCTGTATCTGGAATGCTATTGGACTGTGGGGGCCTTGAGTTCACCTCATGTCCTTTCAATGGATGGTACATGGGAACAGAGATAGGGTCCAGGGACTTGTGTGATTCTCATAGGTACAACATGCTTGAGGTAAGTTGATGAGAACAAGCTGGGGTATGTTGATGACATGTTGGAGGTAAAATGACATGCTGCTATTAGTCCTAGTATCCTGTACAACAGAGTATATCATCTTTTAAAAAACTTAATTGATGTGTGTACGGTTTAAAGACTTCTTAACTGGAATTATATTTTAGAATTGTTCTTCCTAACTGTATCTAGGCAAAGGCTGACTACATGTTGTTCTTCCTAACTGTATCTAGGCAAAGGCTGACTAGCTGTTGTGAAAGTTAGGCAAACTATTCACTCTGTGCTTAACCAAGGGCTACTATTGTCTGGCATGTGTGCTTAACCAAGTGCTTCTATTGTGTCAGGCCTGTTTGCTTAACCAAGTGCTTCTATTGTGTCAGGCCTGTTTGCTTAACCAAGTGCTTCTATTGTGTCAGGCCTGTTTGCTTAACCAAGTGCTTCTATTGTGTCAGGCCTGTTTGCTTAACCAAGTGCTTCTATTGTGTCAGGCCTGTTTGCTTAACCAAGTGCTACTATTGTGTCAGGCCTGTGTGCTTAACCAAGTGCTACTATTGTGTCAAGCCTGTGTGCTTAACCAAGTACTACTATATTGTCAGGCCTGTGTGCTTAACCAAGTGCTACTATTGTCTAGACAGTGTCCTTAACCAAGTGCTACTATTTGTGTCTGGCCTGTGTGCTTAACCGATTACTAGGCCCACTATTGTGTCTGGCCTGTGTGCTTAACCAAGTACTATTATTGTGTCTTGCCTAATATTTTTTACACAAGTATATATTCAAGTTTAGTGACTGGGTCTGTTGATTAACTTTTGAATACATGACATGTCTTAATATACGTTTACTTTAAAACTTTTTTTTTTTGAAAATCACATTTAAAACACAAAAGAAAACTGGGGACATTAATTCGTAAACAACGAAACGTGCTGCCAGAGTAAAATTTTATGTAACAAGGTCATCGACCATCCCTTAAGATTATACATTTCTAGCAATCACCCCCATCCATTAGTATACAATATTTCTAGCCCTCATGATTTAATTGATTAAAAAACAAAAAGACTTACATTATTTTGTTTTAATAATGTGCTAATTATTTAAATTATAGTAATCTAATTTTAAAAATATTTTCTAATTTCATGAATTTGAACAGAAGAAAATGAAAAAATATGAATTTAAAAATTGATATATCAAATTACTCTCTACCACCCCAACCCCATTTAACACTATCAAACAAAATGAACTTCCCCCTACCCCCTTCAGTTGTAATATTTGCATGGTCCATTACAACTCTTAGTGACAAGAGAGCAATTCTAATGGAAACCTTTGCAAATGGTTTTAGCAGCTACAAAATCTCTGGTCAAAAGGGCATTACTCACGACCTAGGATGTAACTCTGAATCACTTATGGCATATTATCCCCCCATAGAAGCTGCAAGATTTGAAAATACACATTTTCTGCCAGAGATATCATTACAAAAGACTCTGTTTTGGTTCAATCAAGCTGGCTTAATTTAGAAAACTATTTCAAAGTTTACCTCTATTAACTGAATTTTAAAAAATAATTTATGTCAATATATTATTTAAATAAAGTTAATAACTTTAACATTCACATCACAAATAGTCTTTTGGTCACATAGAAAAGAAAGTGTGGAATAAAATGTATACTTTTTAAACCTAGACCATTGCCTTAAAGATGGGGCTAAATACCAGAAAGGCTTCATCCTTGTGGAAAGATCGTGCACTATTGGAGGCTAATCGTGCTGTTCTCCACAGTTTTCAGGTAGGTCTTTATAATACAATTTTACTGTCCAGATAATACACAATTATACAGTCTTTATGATACAATTTTACAGTCTATATAATACACAATTTTAAAGTCTTTATAATACAATTTTACTGTCTGTATAATACAGATTTTTACAGTCTTTATAATACAATTTTACAGATGTTGAAATTTTTTTTCATTTAACAACTCTTGATTGTGCTGATATTCTTTCTAAACATTCAAAATGTCAAGAATGTAAAAAAAATGTATTCAATCTTACTGAATGACAAATAAGGCATCTGTAAAACATGTACAAGATACATATAAGACAAGTATATAATACTTTTAGAATCAATGAAAAATACAAATAGAAAATTTGAGCTTGTCAATTAATGTATAGCCTGCATCTCTGTGGCTTAAATATGGGGATTAAATGTCTTACTTTATTTCTATTCTTATTAGTCGGCCAATGTTACAATTGTCAATCATCACGATGCCAGTGAGTCTTTTATGTTGCACTTGGATAATGAGCAACATTTAAGAGGTGGCTGCCCTGGTGATTGGGTGTGGGTGGTGCCACCCATAAGTAGTTCAGCTCTGGACATTTTTCACCAAGAACTTTTGCTTTATAAGCTCAAGCCCTCCTTTGAATATCAGGTTTGTTTTGCTTTATAAGCTCAAACCCTTCTTTGAAATTTAGGTTTGTTTTGCTTTATAAGCTCAAACCCTTCTTTGAAATTTAGGTTTGTTTTGCTTTATAAGCTCAAACCCTTCTTTGAAATTAAGGTTTGTTTTGCTTTATAAGCTCAAACCCTTCTTTGAAATTAAGGTTTGTTTTGCTTTATAAGCTCAAACCCTTCTTTGAAATTTAGGTTTGTTTTGCTTTATAAGCTCAAGCCCTCCTTTGAAATTTAGGTTTGTTTTGCTTTATAAGCTCAAACCCTTCTTTGAAATTTAGGTTTGTTTTGCTTTATAAGCTCAAACCCTTCTTTGAAATTAAGGTTTGTTTTGCTTTATAAGCTCAAGCCCTCCTTTGAAATTCAGGTTTGTTTTGCTTTATAAGCTCAAACCCTCCTTTGAATATCAGGTTTGTTTTGCTTTATAAGCTCAAACCCTCCTTTGAATATCAGGTTTGTTTTGCTTTATAAGCTCAAACCCTCCTTTGAATATCAGGTTTGTTTTGCTTTATAAGCTCAAGCCCTCCTTTGAATATCAGGTTTGTTTTGCTTTATAAGCTCAAGCCCTCCTTTGAAATTCAGGTTTGTTTTGCTTTATAAGCTCAAGCCCTCCTTTGAATATCAGGTTTGTTTTGCTTTATAAGCTCAAGCCCTCCTTTGAAATTCAGGTTTGTTTTGCTTTATAAGCTCAAACCCTCCTTTGATTATCAGGTTTGTTTTGCTTTATACTGGCATTGATAACATTGATGTATATTTAATGTTTTAGTTATACAAAGATATTCTAAACAATTTATTTGAAGACATTTAAAATTTGTCTATACCTTAGCTATATTTAAAAATAATCTGCTACAGAAGTCTGCTCCAATGCAACAAATATAAAAACACATCACAAGCAATTAAATGTCAAACTTGTTTCCCTTGATAGTGTTTATTATATCTTCTATGATAAATATTTTTTTTTATTATGTAAAAGGACGTCAAGCCATTGAGCGAATATGTTTGTAAAAAGGATCAGAATATGTCCAACAGTTCTGTCACGTTCTGTCACAGCAAAGAGTAAATTGGGTTTTAAAGAACTGGCAAGGTAATGGAAGAATTGGTCTGTTGGTGTTATTAATGTAAACATTGTATTCAATTCTTACAAGGTGTCACAAATTTCTGTAAAAGTTAAAATATTAAAGTTTAGAAAATGTAATATCAATTACAACTGATTCAATATTGTGTTATTACATTTATTAACCATCATATGCAAGCAAAGCTAAAGATATTAATTTTACCATCTATTAAAAATAAGTTTTAATATTTAGATGCCATGTTTTTCAATTTAACTTTGACCTTTGAACTATTGATAATGTTTTGTAATACAGAGCTGTAAAGGTCTCAGGATTGTTAATATCAAAGGCTTTGGCCAGCAGAGTGCAGTGTACAATCCTTTATGCCTCAGAGACAGGTAGATCAGAGAGATTTGCTAAAAGACTGTCTGACATTTTCAAAGAATCCTTTGCTTCTAAGGTAATAAATAAATAAATATATTTCACTTAACACCTGCATCTATATATTAGAAATAATAGATGGTAATTTGAAGCTTTAGTGGCATAAGGTTTCCTTCATGATATTGTCAATAGAAAAGGAAATTGAAGAATTATTTTTTATAAGATATATTCTTTTAAAATGACTTATCTTTGTATAGTATAAAATATTTCTTTGTGTCCACATTACACACTCTGATAAATAGAAGCATTAATTACATTTTTTAACACTATGATGATGTTTTTCTGGTTAAATAAGATGGTTATGTAAGTAAAGATGTCAACATTTGCCATGTGCTAAACTGCACCAAAATTTCTGACAATGTTTGGGACTTTGGTTAAGCCTACACAATCATGTTATCTGTGAAAGTTTTTCTTTCACCCAGTTTTTAAGCAAAGTTTTTTTCTGCGGGATACGGCCCGCCAGCACCCACTTTGAGGCCAGCAAAATAATGAAAAATTCTTTATTATAATTATTTTCTTATTAGTTTCCCCCTGTTCTATTCTCTTTCGGCCCGCCTTATAATTTTGAGTTGTGCAGGCCTAAACTATAGTCTTTCATGATGTTACAATCCCTTTGTCCTTTAGTTTGAGTCCAGGGAATAGTAAGCTAAATAGTTAATGAATTTCAAAGAATTTTTGAGCAGTAAAAGAATGCTGCCTGGACTAAGAACATTTATTAGAAAAGTGGTGAATTGTTATTATTTTTCAAAAATGAAGGGATTGAATCTCTCTAAGCTGCAGAAACTATTAACAGAGAATTAAGAGTTACACATTTTCAACATTGTTTTTTATTGAATCAGGTGGTATGCATGAAGAATTATCCTGTAGGATCACTGGTGCATGAGTCCTTGGTTCTAGTTATTACCAGTACCTACGGCAATGGTGAACCACCAGAAAATGGGAAAGTAAATATAAAACATTGTCCCTTTTATGTTTGAATGCCTCATTTTATCTCATACTTTGTATCCAACCTTTAAAAAAGATTAATATCACTTTTAAACATTAAATATTTTAAGAGTCAAGTTTTTTTATAGGAATGAAGAAATAGTCCTCACTAAACCTAGAGTTGGTATTTTGGTGGATTTTGTTGTTTTTTCGTTTTAATTCAAAACTGTTTAAAGTGTAATCCTGTTACATAAGATTAAAGTGTAATCTGTAATCATAAAAGATTTCATAACAATTTTTTAAACAGGGTTTTTACCATTTAAATTATTATAAAAAAATATTGAAGTTTCATTAGAAATTAAATTATAATCCTCTCAAATTTTTATATTCTTTTAGATGTTTTGCGACAGTTTGTTTGCATGGAAAAAGAAAAAGGACCTTATGAATGGGTGAGTAGATCTGAACATTGGGAACATTGGGATTGTATAGCCTAGTCATTACATTAATATTTTCCTTATAAAAAATAGTGTAATTGCTTTGATCTTAACATCAAAAGAATATAACATAGTTATTACAAATATCAAAATAAAACTTTAAATATTAAATGAAATGGTAATGAAAAACACTTTTTATTGGAGATTGAAAAAAAATTATTTTATGTTGCTTCTACAGAGAAACCGAGGGTTGTTCCATAGCAACTTATATAAAAATGAGCATTTTACCTGAAACAAAAGTTGCACAAAATGCTACTCTGAACAACTCGAAAAATTCACTAGCGATGGTGACAGGACCCCTGGCTAATGTCAGGTTATTCATTTAAATTATTTTCCAAACTTGTAAAGATTTAAATTTTCAAAGATCAGAAACTAATTTACATTGGCTGACTTTTAAAAAAAATAATTTGTTAAATTCATGTATAAAATTTTTAAAATTGTTGATATGTTACAACAGAAAACGTTTTTCAGATAAGGTTTGATGCAAGAAAACTATCTGTAAACAAAAAAAAAAGATTTTTGGGATGTTAAAACAGGGAAAAAATAAATTTAAAAAAAAAAAAAAATATTAGTGAGATTTTATTTATGAGATATTTCAACAGATATGCTGTATTTGCACTTGGATCCAAAGCATTCCCTCATTTTGCTGCCTTTGGAACATCCCTCCATTTGCTTTTTGAAGAATTAGGAGCAGAGGCAATTCTTGACCTCAGTACAGGAGATGAGATGTGCGGCCAGGAGCAAAGCTTCAGGACATGGTCTGAAGGAGTATTTAAGGTAAGTACATTTTTTTTTAAAAATTAAGTATAAGATTATCATGTCCTGCAGTTTTATCATGTTTGTCATTTTGAAATGAATATTAATGTTCAATACTGTTCGTTGAATTAATGTTTATTTGCAGATAGCAGTTTTATATGCAGATCAGAACTGAAAAAATAACTTTTTTATATAACATTTCAAAATAATTTTGTCAAATTTTTTTATCCATAGGCTGCATATGATGCTTTCTGCCTCAAAGATGCCAATACAAATGAGGAGACAGGACTCCAAAAGATGGGTGATCCTAGCCTGTCACTCGACAAAGTCAGGATTGTGCCTGTGGAAAATGGCAAAGAACCAGATTTATGCCATGGTAGAGTTAGCTTTAGTTGGTTTATTTAAGATATATTTTAAATGATGTGAGAAAATTTGTTTCATGTGTCCTTACTAAAATTATGAAAATTGCAGAAACTAGCATTATCGCAAAGTTATCCATTATTGGTTTTTAAATAGTTTTTTTTTATCCATAACTCTGACAATTGTGAACTACAAAACATTCATTTGAATCAATAAAATTTTCCATAAACATCAATCAATTTTTACTTCAGTATTATCTGAAATTCATGGAAAGCAAGTGAGGCCCTTCATTATAACTGAAAGAACCCAGCTACAGGGCAAAGATTCCAAGTAAAGAATATTTTCTGCTTTAACTTTTTTTAAATTAGAAGACAAAAGGTTTTCATCATTGTGTCATTTATCTTATCTGTGCATTCAAAATGAGGTTAAAAAAAAAATCTGAAAAGTTTGTTGTTTTTTTTTTAGATTAAGTTGTAAATATATTTTTATGAATACTTTTCAGACACCAGACTATTTTAGTCCACCTGAACAAAAATGCCTCTGACCTAAAGTATGCCCCTGGAGATCATGTCGGTATTTTCCCTGCCAACTCTCCAGACATTGTGGATGCAATTCTCGTTAGGTTGGACACAAAAGGACCATCTCCAGATGAATTGATAAGTACAGAGATCTTCACACAACTTGGTAAGTGGATTTTTATCCCCACTTTGTGAAGCTAGTCTGCATTCATTATGCAGCTGTAACATCAAATCTTTTACATATTTAAAATCAATTTTTGTGTTTAAATGGAAAAATTACCTCAGGGAAGGTACATCAATTTTTTTTAATGTAGTCAAACATAAATTAGTTAACCTCTATTCATTTTGTAATTCATCGTTTTCACAGCACTGTAAACTATATTCTTATATATTCACTTCCACATAATTTTCATCTTCACATTATTTGTAATCTTCCCATTTTCAAAACAGATTCAAGCCCTAATAATTTCTTGTTTTGAACTTTACTGAAGGAACCAAAGAAGCGTGGAGAAGATATGAGAAGTTGCCTGTCTGTTCTTTGCGTACAGCATTCACATATTTTTTAGATGTTACCACAGCTCCCTCACAAGAACTGCTGCATATGTTGGCCACTCAGGCCTCAAGTGACATGGACAAAAAGAGACTTAAACTACTAGCAATGGTTAGGATCAATAAAAATTATTTTTATTTTTTAAACTGTATTTGGGGGGGTGGGGGGTTCCTTCATTACCTAAAATTTTATATTGTCTCCCTTTGCCCCTGTCCAAAATATAAAAATAAAACTCAACTTGTATGTAGGCCTAAATATGATGAATTACTTATAGCAAAAATTGCTAGATTACAATCCCATGCATATCAAGTTACAGCATCACAATACATTTCTGAACTAGATCATGTACCAAGTTGTCAAATATTTCTTACAATTACCTATTTATAAACTATTAAATGTGTGTTTTCCTTAATTTGTATAGTATTAATCTAATACATCTAATATGACCTTTTGTGACTAACACTTACTAACAGCAAGGCATTTATGGTACTTTAAAACTTTCATTTAAGCTTATCAACTTTGTGATGTTACCGGTACCCATTACATCGGACTCTAATTCTCAGAATGTCACATTCTTTATCATCATTTTACCTGATTATCCATTTCACTTTACCTTTGTCCTTGTTCCATACCTGCAAATTGATAGCAAAATATCTTGGTCATCTGCAACAGAATCTACAGACCAACTTAGCCCATCTTTTGACCTCATGCATTAAAATACTGACCAGCCATTTGCAGGACCCAAAACATTTCTTAGCATCAATTAAATCTTGTTAGTTCAATTATTAGACTTATCATTAAAAGCCCAACAATTTAATTATACGACTATCATAAAGGTCCAACAATTTAATTATGACAAGTAAATGTTTATCAAAATTTATTACAGAAAATAGCATTACTGACATAAATTAAACATGATCCCCCACTCACTCTTTTGGGAATAGCCAATTTTTTGCCTTCCCTATACATTTTGCCGACGGAATTAATAGATGCCCCTGTAGTCAGTATTACAAAGAATATTCAAAAAAATAAAATGTTCCTTTTTGTTATGAGGTCAATTTATTTATATCACAAATGGTCTTCTTCATGCTTGAAGGCAAAACATAGGGAAATAAGTAAATAAGAGTTAAAATTTTATTAATTTTTTTAACTTTATCTTATACAGTTCTTTATTTAAGATATATTTTAAATGATGTGAGAAAATTTGTTTCATGTGTCCTTACTAAAATTATGAAAATTGCAGAAACTAGCATTATCGCAAAGTTATCCATTATTGGTTTTTAAATAGTTTTTTTTATCCATAACTCTGACAATTGTGAACTACAAAACATTCATTTGAATCAATAAAATTTTCCATAAACATCAATCAATTTTTACTTCAGTATTATCCCAAATTCATGGGAAGCAAGTGAGGCCCTTCATTATGACTAAAAGAACCCAGCTACAGGGCAAAGATTCCAAGTAAAGAATATTTTCTGCTTTAACTTTTTTTAAATTAGAAGACAAAAGGTATTCATCATTGTGTCATTTATCTTATCTGTGCATTCAAAATTAGGTTAAAAAAAAATCTGAAAAGTTTGTTGGTTTTTTTTTAGATCAAGTTGTAAATATATTTTTATGAATACTTTTCAGACACCAGACTATTTTAGTCCACCTGAACAAAAATGCCTCTGACCTAAAGTATGCCCCTGGAGATCATGTCGGTATTTTCCCTGCCAACTCTCCAGACATTGTGGATGCAATTCT
>CAXITT010000258.1:905721-919715 GCA_964033795.1 Lymnaea stagnalis | reverse complement strand
AAAAAAAAATCTGAAAAGTTTGTTGGTTTTTTTTTAGATCAAGTTGTAAATATATTTTTATGAATACTTTTCAGACACCAGACTATTTTAGTCCACCTGAACAAAAATGCCTCTGACCTAAAGTATGCCCCTGGAGATCATGTCGGTATTTTCCCTGCCAACTCTCCAGACATTGTGGATGCAATTCTTGTTAGGTTGGACTTAACAAAAGGACCATCTCCAGATGAATTGATAAGTACAGAGATCTCCACACAACTTGGTAAGTGGATTTTTATCCCCACTTTGTGTAGCTTGTCTGCATTCATTATGCAGCTGTAACATCAAATCTTTTACATATTTAAAATCAATTTTTGTGTTTAAATGGAAAAATTACCTCAGGGAAGGTAAATCAATTTTTTTTAATGTAGTCAAACATAAATTAGTTAACCTCTATTCATTTTGTAATTCATCGTTTTCATAGCACTGTAAACTATATTCTTATATATTCACTTCCTCATATAATTTTCATCTTCACATTATTTGTAATCTTCCCATTTTCTAAACAGATTCAAGCCCTAATAATTTCTTGTTTTGAACTTTACTGAAGGAACCAAAGAAGCGTGGAGAAGATATGAGAAGTTGCCTGTCTGTTCTTTGCGTACAGCATTCACATATTTTTTAGATGTTACCACAGCTCCCTCACAAGAACTACTGCATATGTTGGCCACTCAGGCCTCAAGTGACATGGACAAAAAGAGACTTAAACTACTAGCAATGGTTAGGATCAATAAAAATTATTTTTATTTTTTAAACTGTATTTGGGGGGGTGGGGGGTTCCTTCATTACCTAAAATTTTATATTGTCTCCCTTTGCCCCTGTCCAAAATATAAAAATAAAACTCAACTTGTATGTAGGCCTAAATATGATGAATTACTTATAGCAAAAATTGCTAGATTACAATCCCATGCATATCAAGTTACAGCATCACAATACATTTCTGAACTAGATCATGTACCAAGTTGTCAAATATTTCTTACAATTACCTATTTATAAACTATTAAATGTGTGTTTTCCTTAATTTGTATAGTATTAATCTAATACATCTAATATGACCTTTTGTGACTAACACTTACTAACAGCAAAGCATTTATGGTACTTTAAAACTTTCATTTAAGCTTATCAACTTTGTGATGTTACCGGTACCCATTACATCGGACTCTAATTCTCAGAATGTCACATTCTTTATCATCATTTTACCTGATTATCCATTTCACTTTACCTTTGTCCTTGTTCCATACCTGCAAATTGATAGCAAAATATCTTGGTCATCTGCAACAGAATCTACAGACCAACTTAGCCCATCTTTTGACCTCATGCATTAAAATACTGACCAGCCATTTGCAGGACCCAAAACATTTCTTAGCATCAATTAAATCTTGTTAGTTGAATTATTAGACTTATCATTAAAAGCCCAACAATTTAATTATACAACTATGATTAAAAGTCCAACAATTTAATTATGACAAGTAAATGTTTATCAAAATTTATTACAGAAAATAGCATTACTGACATCAATTAAACATGATCCCCCACTCACTCTTTTGGGAATAGCCAATTTTTTGCCTCCCCTATACATTTTGCCGACGGAATTAATAGATGCCCCTGTAGTCAGTATTACAAAGAATATTCAAAAAAATAAAATGTTCCTTTTGTTATGAGGTCAATTTATTTATATCACAAATGGTCTTCTTCATGCTTGAAGGCAAAACATAGGGAAATAAGTAAATAAGAGTTAAAATTTTATTAATTTTTTTAACTTTATCTTATACAGTTCAAATAATGTTTTATTTTTTATTTCTTCCTTAGAATTCAGTGGCTTATGAAAAATGGCAGCAGGACATGAGCCCAAATATCCTAGAGGTTTTGGATCAGTTTCCTTCCCTTAAAGTTTCCCCTTCACTTTTGCTGACCCAGCTGCCATCGCTACATTCACGTTACTATTGCATCAGTTCCTCTCCACAGAAGCACCCCACAGAGGTTCATGCAACCATTGCAGTGGTAAAGTTTAGAACCCAAGGTAAAGTGAAACAAATATTTGCCAAGCATTACTTTGACATGGCCATGCTTTAGATTGATTTGTGAACACTTCTTGCATATATTTTGTAATATTTAAAGAAAATGTTTTTGTAATATTAAAACAACATAAATATTTTTTAATATTAAATCAAATGTTTTTGTAGGTGGTGCAGGGCCATTTCATGAAGGGGTTTGCTCTTCATGGTTGAATCGTTGCCCTTTACAAACTATTGTCCCTTGTTTTATCAGAGAGTAAGTCATGAAAAGTAATTTAAAATTTATAATTTCATTGGAAGATATATGTAATGTACTTTCATTTTTCTGGTTGAAAGTTTTTTTTATTGAAAGCTGTATTTTTTATTTATTTCTTTAATTTATCCAACTGTTAGTGTATTAAAATTTTCAAGTTTAAACTAAAAGATTTCTCTATGTCAAGGCTTCATAACAAAATTTTGTCTTAAGTTAAGAGAAATTGATAATTAATAAAACAAACAAAATATATTAAAAATAAGACTCAACTAAAATGTCAAATGATGTACCCTTAAGTTCTTGAATAAAAATACAATAAAGATATTTATCTGAATTGCTAATTATCTGCCTTGAACTGATATAATCAGTAACACCTAATTTTAATGTGCTGCCATTGTTTCTGGTCCTAAGGGCAACACATTTCCACATGCCAGAAGAACCCACCCTGCCTATTATAATGATAGGACCAGGGACAGGTATTGCACCATTTAGATCTTTCTGGCAGCAAAGAATGAAAGACATTGAGATGAACACCACAGATTCCCGTAAGTTTAACAAGCCCATGTACAAAACATTTTTATCTTTTTAATTACATTTTATGACAGTTACATTAAAATATTCAAATCTCATTTTCACATACCCTCATCATTTTATTTTAACATTTATTAACCTCTACCATTTTTGTTTTTTAGAAGTTGTTTAAATATTATGAAAGATTTATTATAGGCCTACATATGTCAATTTTTTTAATCAATTTTAAGATAGAATTTTTTAATTCAGTATAAATTCTAAGAGCAAAATTTAAAAAGCATACCCTAACAAAAGCATTATTTCAATAAACTATTTTTTTTTTTTCTTTATTGCTTTTATAGACAAAATATTTGGTGAAATGGAACTTTACTTTGGCTGCAGATCAGCGAAAGAAAACATATATGCCGATGAACTAGAAGAGATGAAAAAATCAAGAGTTCTCTCCAACTATCATGTGGCATTGTCACGGGTACC
Source organism: Lymnaea stagnalis (assembly GCA_964033795.1). NCBI lineage: Eukaryota > Metazoa > Mollusca > Gastropoda > Lymnaeidae > Lymnaea > Lymnaea stagnalis. The sequence goes on along the minus strand of CAXITT010000258.1, from coordinate 916,406 downwards.
AGATTTGCAAAAGGTGTTAAAATTTAATCATAAAGCCTGTAAAAATACATAGCCATCAATGTTATCATAACATTGACATTATGTTTCTTAATTGATACATTTTTGTTTATGCTTGAGATTATGAAATGAATTAATATTTGTAAGATACATAAAACACTTCAATTTAATCTTTAATAGCTTCATGTAACAATATATTTTTAAACTGTTGACATAAAATTAATATTTTATTTTTATTTTTACTTTCAATCATTGGAAATTAGTTTATTTTACCTGGAAATTGTTATACAGTACATCAAAAAAAATTTATACCTTTAAGATTATAATGTATCGTAGAGGAACAGAGATGTTGTCGAATTCATAATTTTATTTTTATTTTTAAATAATCAGTTTTCAATTTTTACTTCACAGGCGCATGTTCAGGACATCATGCTAAGAAATGCAGCTTCCATTTATGAGATGATGGTAGAGAAAGAGGGTCATATCTATATATCAGGAGATGTTTCTATGGCACATGATGTAACAAGAACACTTAAGCTTGTTCTCTGTGAACAAGGAAAGATGGACAGCAAACAGGCTGAAGTGCATGTTACAACCTTCAGGGTAAGGGGTCATTATATATATATATATATATAGCATTGCATAAACTCTATTCCTTGATATGACCATAAAATATTGAGAACCTTTGAGCATCACAGCTAATAGTAGGTCCTGCTTTAGTGTCATTGTAATTATTAAATCATTGTTACAATAATGCCAAACAAACTTTTGAATACTTTAATGGGTAAGCAATAGTTTGCAGGTCTTTAATATTGTGAACAAATTTTGAAAATCTTATGGTTTTGAAAAATCTTATTGTGAATATTTTGCACACAATAAGCAATTACTACCCCACCCCCACCCCTTTTTTTTAAAATACAATTTGTTTATACACAATTATGACAACATTTTTTAACCCTGTTTGTGGAACTAGTGGTTCCCAAAATATCCATCATGTCCCAGTGGGTTCAGTGTTATCCTTTGGCAGAGCCATCAAAAAGGGGGGAACCCTTTTTATAATAAAAATGCAACCTCTATGTTGAAGTGCATTTGTTAGAATTTGTTATAGCGCGATGTTAAAAACCTAAATTTGGCAAGGGAGAGAAATTTGAATTCTAGGAACAACACGCTTAGCCAAACCAAATTAGCTAAATACCTCATGCACAATAGGGCCATCCAATAAATGACTCTCTATTTTGACAGTTTTTTACCCCACCAACACCCCACCCCCCCCCCCATTCAAAATTTGTGACACAAATTGGATACATGCACCACACTTTAATCACACCGCATCATAAATTCGTGGACCCCTCCTCCACCCCCACACTCACTTCCCCTAAGAGGACGATATTTACGATGGCTTCAACGAGGAATGGTGGCCTAAATATTACTAGTAGTTTCTACCATTCTACTAGTGCGATATCTAGCGTGTTACTGTTTCTACCATTCTACTAGTGATATCTAGTGTTACTTTTTCTACCATTCTACTAGTGATATCTAGCATGTTTACTGTTTCTACCATTCTACTAGCATATCTAGTTTTTTAAATTTTTCTGCCATTCTATAAGTGTGATTTTTCTGAATTTTGGGATAGTCTCAGAATTATTTATTGTGTTAATAAATGTATTTACTTTCTGCTGACACCCAATGCCCCCCACCCTATGCCCCATAAGCAGACATATGCAAAATCTTCAAAATCAACAACCCCCCCACCCCATTTGCAGGGCATACATACTATATGGATGGCCATTATGATTTATTTAGTTTCAAAGAGTGGGGAGAACATTTTCATCATGTCTTAAATGAAGTAATGTTTTTGGTTGTTTTAATGTGTTAAATCTCCATTACATTTGATTATCTCATCCCAAAATAGGATGAAAACAGATTTCATGAGGACATATTCGGGGCTTTTATAAGAGAGCCAAGAGAAACAAGATCTGAAGATCAGCCAAAGATAAATCTGGATACAACTTCCATGGCTGCAAAACCAAATTCCTTACTGGAATGAACTTTCTTTATTGCCAACCTTAAATTGAATTGTTCAGAATTCATAAAATGGCTAAATAAAGATATTAAATTTGAGATTTAAATGTGATAGTTATCCATACATTTGAAAGGAATACATCATGTTAAATAAATTGTGGATGTGACTTAGATTTTTTTTTTTTAAATCAAATAACTTCTTTTTAAGCAGTTTGAAGACTGTCTTTAAGTGTATTGTTCAACACTGTATAACATTGTTGATCATGTAATTAACAAGAATGTACTCAACAATGTTAACTGAAGATGAGTTTCAGAATTATTTTTCAGACATGATTTCAATCAAGAAAATCTAAACTTTACACTAACCCTGTTGAAATGAAATTATACTTTCTTTTAAAAATAAAAAAATTTGAGAAATCAAAATATCACCCAAAACCAAAAGGAATTTTTAAATTATTAAATTGAAATAAAAAAATCAAATATAAAATATAGTTGATGCTGGAAATGAAAATTCATTTGAAAATTAATATGGTTAACAAAGGTCAACAGGTTTTTGTTTGGTTCCTTTTCATTTCCCTAACAGCTCTAGATTTCTAGATATGATTACTTTCATAAAATTTATGTCTGATCTTTTGTGTAAAATCTTGTTGGCACAAATTATTCATATTTGTTGTATGTATAATTACTTTTTTCTTATTTCCTTTCATTAATAATATAATACTAATTGTACACCATCATTTAAAGAATATTTTATACTTTTATATTTATTGTCCATTAAACTATTTTCAGTAGATAGTCTTGATACTTTTTCTTCCTAAGCATGGGGGTAAGGGGTAGCTTTGGGGATATAAAATATATTTTGGGGTAATAATTTGTCCTTCACATGACATAATGATAATGTCCAAGGTCAGAAGTTAAACTGGCTTCGCCCTGTTTAGTGTATGAAGGAAGGCACGTCTCCCTGGACGATGGGGTGGCTTCGCCCTTCGCCACGTCACCTCCGGAGAGGAAGTAAAACTGTTCCAACCCCACGTCCCGACCGTAAGACTCAATGGGCAAGGGGGGCTGTGACGCAAAGCTGTCCCCTCATGAGTGGAAGAAACCTGCCCTAACCCGTTACTCAAGGCCGAGTTGCATGGCCGGAGTCCCCAGGGACTACTAGGCTATGTTTCACGGCCTAGGGTCATAAGAGATAGACTCTCGACCTCCGAGTATTGATCTTTATTAGTGTATGAATTATCTGCAAACTATTATAATTATAGTTTGTAAAACATGATTTTCTTTGTCTGCATAGATTTATGTGTGCAAATCTTCTCCACCTGATCTGATTTAAACAGTTGCAAATAGATTTTATTACCAAAAAGGACACCTTTTTCTGTTCATTTGAATATTTTTTGTTGTTAAACTTTGAGAGGATGAAACGTCCTGGGAGTCTCAGTGTTTTATGAAAACTTGTGTGGATAACTTGCTCTAGCTGACAAATGGAAGAGTACCTGCCTGAAATTCAGTCTGCATGAAATTGGCATGGAGGGAGCGGAGACAATTAATTGGCAGTTATTTTCTCTTGTTATATCAATAACATAATTTTAAAAAAAAAATAATTGGGAAAAGTGGTTGTACCTTGCTCTGACTTGGGCCAGGAGACATGTTCCACCATCGGATTTTGTGTTAAACTATACACCCCCCAAGAGTATAAATCTTTAATCTCTTATGTTATTGTCACAATCAAATTTTGTTATAAATAATGCTGGAGGCGAAGTGGTTTAAATAATATGACTGACATTTTGACATGCACAATAATAAATACATCTCACAAAATCCGCAGACACTCGAAACCATACAACACGAAATTCAATTAATATTCAATCTCTACATAAAATGATATTCCTTTACTTAAATCAATCTTGATACTAATTTAATGACACTTCATCGGTCTCTCTTCATCCTTCGCTCCATAATTCAACTCTCTCTGATTGGCTAGTTTCTTCCAAGTCTCAAAACTCTGTATATTATACGTGACATATGAACCACATTACTTGTCTCCCATTAGTTTTCATTTATTCATATCTGTGACAATTATATCGCCACACAAGGTAAAGAAATTGAGGACAATGATATGGTTATGTTAGGGTGCGTTGCTAAATCCATGTACAGGCATATGTGCAACGGTTGGGGTAGCGATGCTAAATATGATTTCAAAACACTTTCACAGAGGGAATATTTTTACCAGAATGAATTTGACATATGGAGTATTTCAATCTTTAAAATGGCTCCTCTGAATTACTTATCTCCAGGCTTAAGAAAAAGAACGAACTTGAGCCTGGAATGAACATTAAAACGCATCATCGTAATAAATGAAATGATTGGATGGCATGCCTTAATAAGAGCTTCTTATACTGACCAACATAACATTTGTTGTCGAATGTTAGACTTGTCTCTAGGTACCTAAATTTGACCAGCTGATTTTAAAAATTGCAGTATTTTGCATTTATCGGTTTACCCCTATCCGTGTCAGATCTAGTGGAACATATTTCATAAAGTAAGCTAATTTTTAAAGAAAATTTTGTTTCAAACTAATTTTGTTTATTTTAAACCAAACAGATTTATTAGAGACTGTTGTTATGATTCTGCACAAATGAAACCACTTTTATAAGACTTCTTGAGTTATGATCTACCTTTGAATTTAAAAAGTCTCTATTATATATGCATTTCATCTAGCTTGTCACTTTGGATCACTTCACTCTTAGATTAAGATTCTCTGGAAACCAATCTGATTGCAATAAAATTAATAAAGATTTTTCACAAGAATAAATCGATAAATATATTGATTGATTGGCATGAAAGGCGGGTCAAAGTGTTTTCTTATCTGTGGACTTTCTGACCAGTGGACTTTCTGACCAGTGGACTTTCTGACCTGTGGACTTTCTGACCAGTGGACTTTCTGACCAGTGGACTTTCTGACCACTGGACTTTCTGGCCTGTGGACTTTCTGGCCTGTGGACTTTCTGACCTGTGGACTTTCTGACCTGTGGACTTTCTGACCTGTGGACATTCTGACCTGTGGACTTTCTGGCCAGTGGACTTTCTGGCCAGTGGAGTTTCTGACCTGTGGACTTTCTGACCAGTGGACTTTCTGACCTGTGGACTTTCTGACCTGGGGACATTCTGACCTGGGGACATTCTGAACAGTGGTCTTTCTGACCAGTGGACTTTCTGACCAGTGGACTTTCTGACCAGTGGACTTTCTGACCAGTGGACTTTCTGACCAGTGGACTTGCTGACCTGTGGACTTGCTGACCTGTGGACTTTCTGACCTGTGGACTTTCTGACCTGTGAACTTTCTGACCTGTGAACTTTCTGACCTGTGACACTTTATGAAGTGAAGCCACACATGTGGGTTATATGCTGACCTTGACTGTCTATGAAGTGACGCCACACACATGGGTTATATGTTGACATTGACTGTATATTAAGATACGCCACACACTTGTGTTATATGCTTTTGACTCTTTATGAAGAGAAAGCACACACATAAGGTATATGCTGACATTGACTGTCTATGAAATGACTCCACACACTTGGGTTATATGCTGACATTGACTGTATATTACGATACGCCACACACATGGGTTATTTGCTGACATTGACTGTATATTACGATACGCCACACACTTGGGTTATATGCTGACATTGACTATCTATGAAGAGACACCACACACATGGGTTATATGTTGACATTGACTTTATATTACGATACGCCACACACATGGGTTATATGCTGACATTGACTGTATATTACGATACGCCACACACTTGGGTTATATGCTGACATTGACTATCTATGAAGAGACACCACACACATGGGTTATATGTTGACATTGACTATCTATGAAGAGACACCAAACACATGGGTTATATGTTGACATAATTTACTATCTATGAAGAGACGCCACACACATTCGTTATATGCTGACATTGACTGTATATTAAGATACGCCACATACTTGGGTTATATGCTGACATCGACTGTATATTAAGATACGCCACATACTTGGGTCATATGCTGACATTGACTGTCTATGAAGAGAAACCACACACTTGGGTTATATGCTGACATTGACTGTCTATGAAGAGACGAAACGCCCTTGGGCTATATGGTGACACACAAAATGCTTTTCGTAAAGTTTCTCATTTCCTTGCATCATTCTAAGATCTCGATTTTCATTTTATGGTCGCATATCCTTCTATTTTCTATCAAATGTAATGCTTGACCCAGGTTGAAGTAAAATCTTTTGCACAGTTATTCGCCGACTGAATCAATTAGCTCCGTTCAAGTTTTTGCATATCATATGTGTAGCCTATGCCTTACCTTTTTCTGTAATCTTGATTACCAAGTCAATAAAAATTTCCTACAAGGTGAAAATAAAATCTATAAGAAGCTGTTTCAATAGAAGCTTCAGAAATTAAAATTTATTTTTGAAAAGACCATGATTTGACGTCTAAAAATTTTGTAGTCTAAGAAGATCATGCTTTTGCGTCCAAATATGCTGTACTCTAATAATAAATATTTTTGCTCTAATAATATCATGATTTGACGTCTAAATATTGTGTAGTCTAATAAGATTATGATTTTACATCTAAATAGTTTGTAATTTAATAAGATCATAATTTATGTCTAAATAGTTTGTAGTTGTAGTTTAATAAGGTGATGATTTTACATCTAAATAGTTTGTAGTCTAATAAGATCGTGATTTGAGGTCTAAATAGTTTTTAGTCTAATATTACTAATAAGATCTTGATTTTACATCTAAAATAATGTGTAGTCTAATAAGATTTCATGATTTGACATGCAAATAGTTCGTCGTCTAATGAGATCATGATTTGACGTCTAAATAGTTTGTAGTTTAATAAGATCATGATTTGACGTCTAAATAGTTTGAAGTCTAATATGATCATGATTTGACGTCTAAATAGTTTGTAGTTTAATAAGAACATGATTTGACGTCTAAATAGTTTGAAGTCTAATATGATCATGATTTGACGTCTAAATAGTTTGTAGTCTAGTAAGATCATGATTTGACGTCTAAATAGTTTGTAGTCTAGTAAGACCATGATTTGACGTCTAAATATATTGCATACAGATAGTTAATAGGGCAGAACAAAGTCGATTATGCCCCTTGAACTTATCCATTTGTATGGCAAAGTGTATTAGAATGTGTGTAGTCAATAATTCAACAAAATTAAAAAAAAAAACATTATAGGTATTATAAAAAAATTTGTTAAGCAGCAAACTAAAAGAAATTTTAAAATAAAGCAATATTTATTAAAATAATACCAAATAATTGTCTATATAAATAAAAATCTTTTAAAAAGATGCATGCAAAAATGAAATTTTGACCACATTCAACACGCCCGCGTCACCAAATCTAAAGGTACATGGATGAAATTATTCCGTTATATATTTGGTACTTATTTTTTTAAAAATTATCTTCATTAATATAATCTTTTTTTTTGCGTTATTAGTCAACAGAAAAATGTAATTTTTAAGAAGTACAAATATTTAATGTGAATGACCATGGATAGATTAATAAAGATCTTAATTATTCAAATAATGTTAAATTTTAATGCTAATAAAATATAATAATCTTTTGATTTTTTTTTAATTTCAAAGCCTATTAATATTTTAAATTCCTACAAAATGTATGAAATACTTCCCAAAAAAAATCTAATAGCTTATCTTTCAATAAAAAAAAAATAATAATAAAGTAACAAAATTTAAGGTATGTATTAAATGCTTGCAATATTTTCAAAATTTTGACATTCAATGCAAGAGAAACAAAATTTGAATTATTTAAAGATGAGGTTTATAATTTCCCACTCTAATATTTATTGATATCCCACTAATCTTAATCTTAAATAATATCCAAGTATTGTTTCACACCCCCACTTTGTCTAAGTTTTGATAAGATCCAACTAAAATGGATACTATTCCCACTGATATTTCATTATAACTAATATTTCAACTTCGATTTCCAACGTATATTTTTATGATATCCTCCTAAATATGATTATTTATCGCAATAATATGAAATATCCAACAGATAATTTATAATTTCCAACTAGGCCTAATAGTTGATGATAATATTTCACTTATATGTGCCATCAGGCGAAGGTTTCTCCTCTTGAAGGAGATATTCGTCTGGCATACCATACATGGGTTTCTCCTTCTTAATATTTCCTATAATCTTCACCGACATTTCCTCATTGTAGCCCTGCCAGGTTTTGATGACAAACCTGAGACTGGAGTTCTCACGCCACAGCAAAAGGACCTTTGTCTTGGGGTCTAGGACTCTTTCTTCCGAGTAACCTAAATATCCATCAAATGTGAAAATGTGTTAATGAAATTAGATAATTGGAATTGTGTGTATTATATTGTCTGTATGTATGTGAGTGTCTGTCTCTCTCTCTCTCTCTTTATATGTGTGTATATGCGTGTGTCGTGTGTGTAAGTGGGTGTGTGACGTGTGAGTAAGTGGGTGTGTATGTGTGTGTCTCTCTTTGTCAGCGTGTGTTTCTGTCTTTGTGTGTGTGTGTATATGCTTCGTGTGTGGATGTGGTTGTGTGTGGAAAATACTGATCCGAAGCATAAAACTGAATTGGTTATTTTTTTACAGCTATACGGATAACTGTGTCTGTCATGTCTTAGATTAAGTACATGAGACATATAAAATAGACAAATAACATGCCTTTATATGAAGTAACAGGGGAAAACCATTTTATAAAAATTACCTTCAAATAAACAATCACGGCCATTTAGTGTAAGATAAGGTCGTCAATGGAACGCAAGAACCAACTTAAAGTGAAACTATATATCAGTGTATCCCAAACTTGACTTTAATGAGACACCCTACAATTTTTTTATTTTTTTTTGCCTAGCCTTCATAACTCTTAGTAGTAACAATAAACTAATATATTGGAAAGGAATAGACTTTTAAAAAAATAAATTAAATTACAAAGATGACTTACAAAATAAACTTGCCCCTTAAGCCTTTGGCATAAATAAACTTTCCTTTCCAGCATAATACATAAGAAACTGCCATTTTAGCCTAAATAAAATTGCCCCTTTCGTCTGTTGCATCATACAATTTTAATGGTGTAGGCCTTGGGGTTCCAACTACACCAGAATTTGAAACTCTACTATGTAGTGTTTACTAATCATTATTTGACTAACTCATACCCAAATTGCCTCCATTTTCAAACAAGAAATTTGAGGTTTTTGAGTCCTTTCCCAGGATCGGAAACTTCAGCTTTTCCATAAGCCTTTCTTGTGGTCTAGGGTGATTGAGGTAAGTTAAAGTAAATTAATTGTGTAAACAATACTAATTGATCCAAAATAAAATCTTACTTTAGCTTTATTGTGGCCAGGGTTACTTGGTTTATTCTAAGAAGTGCACCAAATTTAAGAGTGGCCACAAATAACCGTGTTAGGGTTAGAGCTGTTTAGTTCATTCTAAGTGGTGCATCAAAGTCAGAGTGGCCCAAAATAGCCAGGTTAGGATTCGAGCTATTAAGCTTATTCTAAGTGGTGCACCAAATTATGAGTGGCCAAAAATAACCGGGTTAGTGTTAAAGGAATTTAGTTCATTCTAAGTGGTACACCAAATTAAGAGTGGCCGAAAATAAACTGGTTAGGATTAGAGCTGTTTAGTTCATTCTAAGTGGCACACCTAATTAAGAGTTGGCCCAAAATAAAGGCCCAAAATAAACAGGTTAGGGTTAGGATTAGAGCTGTTTAGTTCATTCTAAGTGGTGGACAAAATTAAGAGTGGCCCAAAATAAACAGGTTAGGGTTAGGATTAGAGCTGTTTAGTTCATTCTAAGTGGCACACCTAATTAAGAGTTGGCCCAAAATAAAGGCCCAAAATAAACAGGTTAGGGTTAGGATTAGAGCTGTTTAGGTCATTTTAAGTGGTGCACCAAATTAAGAGTGGCCCAAAATAAACAGGTTAGGGTTAGGATTAGAGCTGTTTAGTTCATTCTAAGGGGTGCACCAAATTAAGAGTGGCCCAAAATAAACAGGTTAGGTTTAGGATTAGAGCTGTTTAGTTCATTCTAAGGGGTGCACCAAATTAAGAGTGGTCACAAAAAAGGTTAACCCCAATTTTTAATACACATTTTAAACTGTTTGATCTCATATCATTCACCGGAGCCCCCCCCCCTCCGCCCACTTGTTTCGTTATCCCCTCGTCCTTAAAATAAACTCACTATTTATACCACCCCCAACCCCGCCTCCCCCCTCTCCCCCCCCCCCGGGGCCATTTCACCACCCAACTAAGAGACATTGAAAAAATTAGATATGTTACTAGATTGCCAGGTATTATTTTTTTTAATATAAAAAATAACTTAATTCTCACAAGCCTTCCCCCGTTGCAAACTTCACAACTTCCTCGGCTGTTGTACTTGAGTTAAGTATGATATGTTTGGTCTCATTTTGAAGCTCTGGTGATTGTATATATAGTGTCGCATATTTGAACGCGTCCTGACAGAAGAAACATGCGTGACAAGGAATTAGTGCCACTGAGTAATTTGATTTATCACTAAAAGTAACTTCATTTCTCGTTTTTCTTTTTCCCCATTAATTTAAATTCTTCTCTTTTTTTTTTTTT
>CAXITT010000258.1:879778-899600 GCA_964033795.1 Lymnaea stagnalis | reverse complement strand
TTTAGTACTTTTACTATGAGGAATTATACATTTTCTTTCATGAAGGGGTCCATGTCTTTTCTCTGACTGGCAAAGGTGTAAATGGCTTTTATCTGGCTAGCAAAGGTGTAAAAGGCCTTTATTTGACTGGCAAAGGTGTGCATGGCTTTTATCTGGCTAGCAAAGAGGACCATGGCTTTTATCTGGCTGACAAAGAGGTCCATGGCTTTTATCTGGCTGATAATGCGGTCAATAGTAGAAAAAAAGATGAAGAATCCTGTCATAGAGTAAGCTTGTCGATTCAGGCAGTACGCTCTAAAGGGAATTGTACGCTTATCAACTAATACAGTTATTGAAAGTGGGAATGTATACTCAGTGACGTAGTCTGGCATCTTTAATGAAATGACTAGTTTAGACAATATTAAGATGGTGTCCGGCTTTGCATCATTCATATTAAGGAACTAGAATATAACAAGTATACATTCTAAATATCATAGTTGATCTACCATAAATGTCATAGTTGATCTACCATAAATGTCAAAGTTGATCTACCATAAATGTCAAAGTTGATCTACCATAAATGTCATAGTCGATCTACCATAAATGTCAAAGTTGATCTACCATAAATGTCATAGTCGATCTACCATAAATGTCAAAGTTGATCTACCATAAATGTCAAAGTTGATCTACCATAAATGTCAAAGTTGATCTACCATAAATGTCAAAGTTGATCTACCATAAATGTCAAAGTTGATCTACCATAAATGTCATAGTTGATCTACCATAAATGTCATAGTTGATCTACCATAAATGTCATAGTCGATCTACCATAAATGTCAAAGTTGATCTACCATAAATGTCAAAGTTGATCTACCATAAATGTCAAAGTTGATCTACCATAAATGTCAAAGTTGATCTACCATAAATGTCAAAGTTGATCTACCATAAATGTCAAAGTTGATCTACCATAAATGTCAAAGTTGATCTACCATCAATGTCAAAGTTGATCTACCATAAATGTCATAGTTGATCTACCATAAATGTCATAGTTGATCTACCATAAATGTCATAGTTGATCTACCATAAATGTCAAAGTTGATCTACCATGATCTCGTTTTGTCCTGCTATCACAGTGTCATGAAAAAAATGTGTTTCTCAAATGCCTCATTTTAACGATGATCGCTTCATTTGTTCCAATTTAAACAAAAAAAAATTTCTCTCCAATAATTAATTTGATTGAGTCATAAAAAACGGTGACATGTAGAATTTTGTCAACGTTTTATAATAGTGAGAAGTATTCTACGGAAAAACAAAAATATGCTCTTCGTCTTAAATTATTTAAAATCTTTTTTGTTTTGCTGCATTTGATGAAAATATATAGACATAAAGAACCCCCAAGATGGATCTCCGCCTCTTTACACCGCCCCCCCCCCGACAGTTGACGTAAACTCTAAAGGTTTTCTGACAAATTTCTTTAAAGACCGTTGTATTGAGATAAGCCGCTGGTTCTGTAACCAAATTTCACTGAGAGATCCCTTACCGTAAAGAGGTATTCATTGCAATGCACCAACACTCGGGAGATCCCTTACCGTAAAGAGGTATTCATTGCAATGCACCAACACTCGGGAGATCCCTTACCGTAAAGAGATATTCATTGCAATGCACCAACACTCGGGAGATCCCTTACCGTAAAGAGATATTCATTGTAATGCACCAACACTCGGGAGATCCCTTACCGTAAAGAGGTATTCATTGTAATGCACCAACACTCGGGTGAGGTCAACAAATTGTTTCTTTCTTTTGGCAGCCTCTTCCTCTGTACAGCCAGGCGGAAGAGTGAACAGGACCGGCCAGAAAATATCACCGCAGTCTTGAACGGTCAATCCATTAACTGCGCTGTTTTGTGTAAGCGCATGCAGAACTTGAAGAAACAACTTTAGAGGAGAAAATACATGTTAGACAAAGCACTTTAAATCACATCTTATAAATATCATGTGTTCACACAAAAAAATCATGATACTTAAATATCGTCTTCATCGCAAAGAGACCACGTGATATAAAATCTCATGTATACATCACAAATTTATTATGTCATATAAATATATATGTATTTCAATTACGATAAATCATGACAGTTAATGTCTTTTTACTTCGTTAAATATATTCTTCAGATTGTCCCTAGATAAATAGCTGAAAATAAACCACATAGCTAACAATGGCTATAGCTGAGAATGACCCAAGTAGCAAATATATCTATAGCCGAGAAACCAAAATAGCAACTATATCTATACCTGAAAATAAATTAAACAGCAAATATATCTATGGTTGAGAATAAACAAAACTAGCAGCTATATTAATACTTGAGAATACCTAAACTATCAATTATCTCTAGATATAGTTGCTGAAATGAACAGCAATAGTTACTATATCTATAGCTGAGAATAAATCAAAACGCTAACTATATCTATCACTAGCGTCACCAGTGTTCCCCGACTTCCCTGCTTTCCAATGTCACACATTCATTATAAAGAGACATGCAACGGAATAGACAGCTATGAATAAGGATCGACTTGCCTATTTGCTCTGGGCCGACCATTCCCTGCACGACCCCCCCCCCCCCAATGCTCAAGATCTGCCTCCTCAACAAACCAACGTATGCGTTAACGATGCCTGAGTTTCGGTATTTTTAGTTTTGACAAATACTGGACTATGAATTTTTAGTTGAACATATCACGCAGACGTGTTTACCCCAACGNCCCCCCCCCCCAATGCTCAAGATCTGCCTCCTCAACAAACCAACGTATGCGTTAACGATGCCTGAGTTTCGGTATTTTTAGTTTTGACAAATACTGGACTATGAATTTTTAGTTGAACATATCACGCAGACGTGTTTACCCCAACGCTTTCACCGTAGTGACTACTTTTTTTAAGCCCAAAACTACGTCACCACAAGCCTACAAAAATTACGGTTTTAGGAGGGATTTTTGTGTTGTTTTTTTTGCTTTAAATTACCGGTAATTTTAGAGGGTAACACAAGATGATTTTTAAAGTTTTATTTTTATTTACTTTCTGCGTACTTTATACTACGAGATAAACAAAATAGGATTATTTTTTTAAATAATATTTAAGTGCATTTTTACACGCATGTACATTTAAATTATAAATAATTTACGCTGGCTGACAACATTGCTAGAGCATGGGACGATAGTGTGTTTACCCCATTGCTAGAGCACGCGGCCTTCCAGCTAGCCGTCATTTCTATTTTTTTTTTCGGAAAAGGGTGGAGAGGGGTAGGAAGAGGAAAACCAAAAATAGGTCGGCTTCTGAAGTTGTTCCTTCCTGGAGAAGCAGAGTGCATAGCAATTTTAATAAAACCTGCAAATTCAGGGGTGGTGGGGCAAATGTCCCACCCTGCCCTGCTCAAATGACTTCCCTGCCTTCCAGTTCCAACACGAAATGGTTCCCCAAAAACAATTCTTACCTGATTCTTCGCTTTGAATCTATTTTTTCTAAGTTTAATCCGCCCTGAAAACTGCAGTATCATTTAAAATGAAGGACCTTTGGGCCACGGCTAGACCTGTATGCTTTGACTAGACCTGTAGAGTACGGCTAGACCTGTGGGCTATAGCTAGAACTGTATGCTACGGCAAGACCTGTGGGCTACGGCAAGACCTGTGGGCTACGGCAAGACCTGTGGGCTATGGCTAAAATTTTGGACTATGGTTATACCTATAGGACGTGGTTAAACCTGTGGTCTATGGCTAGACCTGTAGGCTATGACTAGACCTGTAGGCTATGGCTAAACCTGTTGGTTATGTCTAGACCTGTAAACTATTGGTTAGACCTGTAGACTATAGCTAGACCTGTGGGCTATGCCTAGACCTGGAAGCGAATATTAGACCTGTAGGCGATGGCTTGAACAATGGGCTATGGCTGGACCTGTGGGCTATGCCTAGACATGTAGGCTATGACTAGAACTGTAGGCTATGGCTAGACCTGTGGGCTATGGCTAAACGTGTAGGCTATGAGTAGACCTGTGGGCTATGGCTAGATCTGTGTGCTATAGCTAGACCTGTGGTCTATGGCTAGATCTGTGTGCTGTAGCTAGACCTGTGGTCTATGGCTAGATCTGTGTGCTGTACCTAGACCTGTGGGCTATGGCTAGATCTGTGTGCTGTAGCTAGACCCGTGGGCTATGGCTAGATCTGTGTGCTGTAGCTAGACCTGTGGGCTATGGCTAAACCTGTGGGCTAAGGCTGGACATGTAGGCTGTGGTTGGACCTGTGGGTTACGAAGAGACATGTGGGCAATAGCTAGTCGTGGCTTTTTAACTAATAGCGAGGTTTTGAATATCACTTTAGTGCGTTTTAATAGATGTGGAGTTGAAATAATCTCAACAAAACAATAGCACTCATCAAAAAAAATGGCAGGCCAATTGAAAAAAAAATAATAAAGTGGACCCATTTACTATCTCGGTTATGATTCCATTGATGTTTCTGAGAAGCAGACTTTGTCTTCTGGAACACTGGAATTTCTTCTTAACAAGACTAGACTTGATAATTTGAAACTACGTTTTTAGAGCTGAACAATACTCTGACACTAGCTTGGAGGTAAACAGGTCTTCATTACGTCAGTGTAGGGGTGCAGACTTGGAACACTAAATTACCCAAGAGTAGGGGTGCAGACTTGGAACACTAAATTACCCAAGTGTAGGGGTGCAGACTTGGAACACTAAATTACCCAAGTGTAGGGGTGCAGACTTGGAACACTAAATTACCCAAGTGTAAGGGTGCAGACTTGGAACACTTACATTACGTCAGTGGGAGGGGGGGTTGCCGACTTGGAACACATACATGTGTTGGTGTGTGTGTGTTCGTGTGTTCGTGTGTGTGTCTCTATGGGGTTTCACTAGCCATGTTTCTTTTATTTTGCCTACCTAAACTTAACAGTATGTAGCTCGCACTGAAAATGTGTAATTTTTAATTGTTCATAACAAACATTTAAAGCTAACATTCAATTTTCTTCAAAAGATTATTTAACATAAATTTTGTAACATATTTTTAAAGAATAAGTCGCAGCTTTTCCCCATGAAATTATTGAACTATACTTTCGAGAAACGAAAGCACGAAATATTTATTCAAAATATTATGAGTTAATTTTGGTCAATATTGAGGATATGGCTAGTGGCGTGGTGAGGTATATGTTGTGGGCAGTCTGCCTCAGGCGCAACATTTATTTCCCCTATACCAGTGGTTCTCAACCTTCCTGATGTCGCGACCCTCTAATATAGCTCCTCATGTTGTGGCGACCACCATCCCAAAATTTATTTTCGTTGCTACGTTATAACTTTAGAGTATGTGTGTTTTCCGATAGCCTTCGGCGACTCCTGCGAGAGGGTCATTCGACCCCCAAAGGGGTCACGACCTACAGGTTGAGAGCCACTGCCCTATACCAAGTGGCTCAGTTTTACGCCCAGAGCAAAATCGTTTTTCGCAGGGGGTGGTCAAAAAATGTTGCCCACCAAAAATGGCATTAACCATGGCTACGCCCTTGAATATACACATATATCTAAATACTCTACAGTATTTGGTTCGTGGTTTATTTACCTGTAATGAGTCTCTGTGTTCTGGTATCATCATCATGATATAATAATTCAGTCCTTCAATCATTTTAATGAGCGGTTTCTCCCTTCCTGAATCGGAAAACAAAGTGACTAATGATATATTTCGTATAATTAATTTCTTCTTTACAAATCACTGAGTCAATTATATAATAATGCAATCAACAGGACTTTGTCAGTAGTTCAAGTCATTGACTAAGCACAAATGACTTAATCAGCAATACAAGTCATATATTACTCACTAAATAAATCTGGGAAAACCTGTAGCACTGGAGTTGTCAGCAGAGGTTTTTGTAGCTGAGCAATAAAGTCTTTGAGGGCAGCTGCTACGTCGTGAGCATTATATTCGTTAGATATTTCATAATTTTTGGTTTTGTAGAAATTAGCTTCAATGTCCTCTTTTAATTTCTGGGAAATGAATTGGAAAACTTTTTACATAAATAAATATGAAAGTCGAAATGTAATTCAAAGTAATGGTTGTGGGTGTATGTGACAATCAAAATGTAGTTCAAAGCAATGGTTGTGGGTGTATGTGACAATCAAAATGTAGTTCAAAGTAATGGTTGTGGGTGTATGTGACAATCAAAATGTAGTTCAAAGTAATGGTTGTGGGTGTATGTGACAATCAAAATGTAGTTCAAAGTAATGGTTGTGGGTGTATGTGACAATCAAAATGTAGTTCAAAGTAATGGTTGTGGGTGTATGTGACAATCAAAATGTAGTTCAAAGTAATGGTTGTGGGTGTATGTGACAATCAAAATGTAGTTCAAAGTAATGGTTGTGGGTGTATGTGACAATCAAAATGTAGTTCAAAGTAATGGTTGTGGGTGTATGTGACAATCAAAATGTAGTTCAAAGTAATGGTTGTGGGTGTATGTGACAATCAAAATGTAATTCAAAGTATTGGTATTGGGTATAGTGTGACAGTCAACTGTACTTTAAAGTAATTATATTAGGGATAAAGTGACAAAAAATGAAGTTCAAAATAATGTTATTGGGGATAATGTAACAATCAAAATGTAGTTCAAAGTAATGGTAGTAGGGATTATATGACACTCAACACATAATTCAATGTCATGGTTCAAAGAATAGTGTAACTGACACAGTTTTAATCTAACCCTGTTATTGTCTGTTAGGTATGGAGTGACTGATAACTTGTGAAGTTGGAGCATCAATATGTCACATTCTTTTGAGGCTGGGGCACCAATATGTAAATTTATTATGAGACTAGGGCACTAATATCTTACTTCCGTATGAGGCTGGGGGGCCAATATGTCACTTTGTTAATGTGTCTGGGGCACCAATATGTCACTTTCGTGTGGGTCTGGGGGACCAAAATGTTATTTTCTTATGAGACTGGGGCAGCAGTATGTCACTTTCTCATGAGACTGGGGCACCAATATGTCACTGTTTTAATGAGGCTGGAAGACCACTATGTTAATTCTTAATTAAACTGGGGGACCAAAATGTCACTTTTTTATCAGACTAACGGACCAATATGACATTTTCTAATGATAAATCTTACCAGTATGTTAATTTATTATGAGGATGAGGCACCAAAATGTCACTTACGTATGAGAGTGGGGCATATCAATGTGTCACTTTCTTAATGAGGCTTGTGGACCAATATGTAACTTTCTTAATGAGGTGGGTGGACCAATATGTAACTTTTCTAATGATAATTGACACCATTATGTCAAGTTCTTATGAGGCTGGGGCACTAACATGTCACTTTCTTATGGCACTGGGGCACCAATATGTTACTACTTTCTTATGAGAATAGACACCAATATGTCAATTTCCTATGTGGCTGGAGCACCAGTATGTCACATTCTCATGAGAATGGGGTACCAATATGTCACTTTTTATGAGGCTGGGGCACCAATAAGATACTTTCGTATGATGCTTTGGGATATCAATATGCCACTTTCGTATGATGCTGGGGGATATCAATATGTCACTTTCGTATGTGATTGGGGCACCAATATGTCACTTTCTTAATAAGTTTGGGGTATATCAATATGTAACTTTCTTAATGAGGCTGAGTCATGTCAATGTGTCACTTTCTTAATATGCCCGGGGAACTATATGTCACTTTCTTATTGGGGCGAATGAACCAAATGTTACACTTTCTTATGAGACTGTGTTATCAATATTTCTCTTTCTTAATGGGGCTGGAGGACCAAAAGTTAACTTTCATAATGAGGCTCTGGGACCACTATGTCACTTTTTAATAAGGCTGTTTGATAAAAAAAAATGTCAATTTGTTAATGAAGCTGGGGAACCAATATGTCACTTTTTTTAATGAATTTGTGGCACCAATATTTCACTTTCTTTAGTGATTGGGGGACCAAAATGTTCTTTTTTATGAAACTGTGGCACCATTATTTCTCTTTCTTAAACTGGCTAGGGACTATTGTGTCACTTTTGAATGAATGGGGGGCACCAATATGTCATTTTCTAAGACTGTGGGAGCAATATGTCATTTTCTTATGAGGGTTGGGCAATAATATGTCACTTTCTTATGAGACAGGGACACCAATATGTCACTTTTTAATGAGGCCGATTGACAAAAATGTCACTTTGTTTATGCGGCTGGCTGACCAATATGTCACTTTTTTAATGAGGCTAAAATAACAAAATGTCCCTTTTATAATGAATTGTGGCACAGGAATATATCACTTCCTTAATGAGGCCTTGGGCATATAAATGTGTTACTTTCTGAATTAGGCCGAGGGGCCAATATGTCACTTTCTTAATGTGCTTAGGGGACCAATATGTCACTTTCTTATTGAGGTGTTGGAACCAAAATGCCACTTTCTTAATGAGGCTTGGGCACTAATATGTCACTTTCTTATGAGAATAGGCACCAGTATGTCAATTTCTTATAATGCTGAGGCACCAGTATGTCTCTTCTTTATGAGATTGACCCACCTTTATGTTACATTATTATGAGGCTGAGTCACCAATATGTCCCTTTCGTAATAGGCTGGGCATATCATTATGTCCTTTTCGTATGTGACTGGAGCACCGATTTTTCACTTTTTTAATAATTCTGGGGCATGTCAATATGTCCCTTTCGTAAGGTGTCTAGCGTATATCAAAATCTATCTTTCTAATTGAGGCGGTGGGACCAATATGTTACTTTCTTTATTACGCGGAGGGACCAATTCGTTACTTTTTTATGAGACTGTGGTATCAATATGTCTTAATGAGGCTGGGGAACCAATATGTCACTTTTAGAATAAGGCTGGGGGACCCCTATGTCACTTTTAATGAGGCTGGTGGACCCCTATGTCACTTTTAATGAGGCTGGTGGACCCCTATGTCACTTTTAATGAGGCTGGTGGAGAACTATGTCACTTTTAATGAGGCTGGTGGACCCCTATGTCACTTTTAATGAGGCTGGTGGACCCCTATGTCACTTTTAATGAGGCTGGTGGACCAAAATGTCACTTTGTTAACGAGGCAGAGGGAAAAATATGTCACATTTTTATTGAGAATGTTCGACCAAAATATCACTTTTTAATGAGTTAGGGGCACAAATATGTCACTTCTTATAAGACTGGGGAACCAGTACGTCTTTTTTATGAGACTGTGGCACTATTATTTCACTTTATTAATGAGGCCCTTTGTGTCACTATTTTTATGATTCTGGATTACCAACATGTGTCTTCATAATAAAACTGTTAGACTAATATGTCATTTTCTTATGAGAATAGGCATTAGTATGTCACTTTCTTATGAGGCTGGGGTACCAATATGTAATATTCTTATGAGACTGAAGAACCAATATATCACTAATTTCTTATGAGAAAGGGCACCAATAGGTCAATTTTTTATGAGGCTGGGGCACCAGTATGTCACTTTCTCTTAAAACAATGGGACACCAATATGTCACATTCGTATGAGGCTAAGGCACCAATATGTCAATTTCTTATATGACTGGGGCATCAATATGTCACTTTTTAATAAGTTTGGGGCATAACAATATGTCACTTTCTTATGAGACTGTGGTAACAATAAGTCTTTTTGTTAATGAGGCTGGGGGACAACGATGTCACTATTTTATGAGTCTATGGCACCAATATGTCACTTTCTTATGAGACTGGGGGACCAATATGTCATTTTTAATTTCTTCATGAGGTTTGGGGTTCTTTTTGTTAATGAGGCTGGGGGACAACGATGTCACTATTTTATGAGTCTATGGCACCAATATGTCACTTTCTTATGAGACTGGGGGACCAATATGTCATTTTTAATTTCTTCATGAGGTTTGGGGCATTAATATGTCTCTTTCTAATGAGATTATGGGAGCATTATGTCAGTTTCTTATGAGAATGGGCACCAATGTGTCGATTTTTTATGAGGCTTGGCCACCAATATGTCACTTTCTTATGTGACTGTGGCACAATTTGTCACTTACTTAATAAGTCTGTGGTATATGAATATGTCAATGAATCTCTTTCTTAACAAGGCTGGTGGACCAAAATGTTACTTTCTTAATTTAATAAGGCTGGGGACCAATATGTCACTTTCTTATTGAGGCCTTGAGCATATCAGTGTGTTACTTTCTTCATGAGGCTGGGGGCCAATATGTCACTTTCTTTATGTGCCTCGGGGATCAATATGTCACTTTCTTACGAGACTGTGATGTCAATAAGTCTCTTTTTTAACAAGGCTGGGGATCACTATGACACTTTTTAAATAAGGCTGGAAACCACTATGGCAGTTTTTTTTTTGCCTCGGGGATCAATATGTCACTTTCTTACGAGACTGTGATGTCAATAAGTCTCTTTTTTAACAAGGCTGGGGATCACTATGACACTTTTTAAATAAGGCTGGAAACCACTATGGCAGTTTTTTTTTATGAACCTGGGGGTTAATATGCCACTTTCTTATGAGGCTGTGGTATCTTAATGAAGATGGGGGACCAGAATGTCCCTTTCTTACGAAACTGTTGCATCAATATGTCACCATTTTATGAAGCTGGGGAATCAATTGAATAAAAAAGAAGTCAATATTTACATAATTAGGAAATTTTCATGATACAACATTTAAAAGTTTACGGCTATCTGTACGTGATAACTGTTGAATTTTATGAACCAGGATTCTCAACTGTTAGGGATTTTTTAGGGACCCACTGCATTAATAAATTTTAGGATCCATCATGGATTGGGATGTTATTTTTGAACTGTGTCAATGTTATCCTAGGAAAAGCCGTACATATCAGCTAGTGCACTTACAATGTTATCCTAGGCAAAGCCGGGTATATCAGCTAGTATTGCTACATTATAAGTAAAAACGTTTACCTTGACTTTGGTACTGCTGTCTGGAGCTTTGAAGATTCCTTTTGTAGCCAAGCCATTCTTATGGATGAATTTTAGCATCTGGAAAGTCGGAAGTTTAGTTGTCTTTTTTTTTTAAGTTATCAAATGTTTTCTATAGAACACATCTCATTTTATTATTTTTTTTAAATAAAAAAGAAAAATAAGAAATATTCAATGAACTAAACAATTATTTTAATACTTTATTATTGTGTAAACATCCATTACTATTTTTTTAAGAAAGAAAACACAAAAAACAATCAACATCTAATGTTCCTCAACCCACCGCCCCCTTTTTTTTTAGAATTAAATATGATTATGTTTTTATGACGCGTTTTACCAAAAGAAATCATCCGTGACTGGCCAAGTAAGGCAGTTTGCATGTGTGTGATCCAGTGTTTCTTTCAGACATTTTCCCCGGGGTGGGGGGCACTAGCCCTGGGAAAGTCAAGTCAATAAACGAGACAAAGAGACCTTACAATACATAACAGAGAAGGGATGTTAAGATGCTAAATGTCAATAAACGAGACACAGAGACCCCACCGCACATAACAGAGAGGGAATGTTAAGATGCTAAATGTCAATAAACGAGACATAGAGACCTCACCACACATAACAGAGAAGGAATGTTAAGATACTAAATGTCAATAAACGAGACACAGAGACCTTACCACACATAACAGAGAAGGAATGTTAAGATGCTAAATGTCAATAAACGAGACACAGAAACCTTACCACACATAACAGAGAAGGAATGTTAAGATGCGGTACATTTTTGTTAATCGCAGTGTCTTTTTTCATCAGAAGATCCAAAGGTAAGCCAAATAGTTTGTCTTCTGATATTTTTTCTGGATATCCTGGAGAAAAAAAATATTTAATTCTAATTTTGACACTAATTCACTAGTTAGAATATTTGCTAATTGTGTAATTAAATCAATAGTTAGAACATGTTCTAATTGTATCACTAATTCCCTATTCAGAATGTGTTCTAAGCGTGTCATTATATAACTAGTTAGAAAGTGTTCTAATTGTGTCATTATATCACTAATTAGAATGTTTTCTAATTGTGTCATTATATCACTAGTTAGAATATTTTCTAATTGTGTAATTTTATCGCTAGTTAGAATGTTTTCTAATTGTGTCATTATATCACTAATTAGAATGTTTGCTAATTGTGTCATTATATCACTAGTTAGAATGTGTTCTAATTGTGTGATTATATCACTAGTTAGAATGTTTGCTAATTGTGTGATTATACCACTAGTTAGAATGTGTTCTAATTGTGTCATTATACCACTAGTTAGAATGTGTTCTAATTGTGTCATTATACCACTAGTTAGAATGTTTGCTAATTGTGTGATTATACCACTAGTTAGAATGTGTTCTAATTGTGTCATTATACCACTAGTTAGAATGTTTGCTAATTGTGTGATTATATCACTAGTTAGAATGTGTTCTAATTGTGTCATTATAACACTAGTTAGAATGTGTTCTAATTGTGTAATTATACCACTAGTTAGAATGTGTTTTAATTGTGTGATTATATCACTAGTTAGAATGTTTGCTAATTGTGTCATTATACCACTAGTTAGAATGTTTGCTAATTGTGTGATTATACCATTAGTTAGAATGTGTTCTAATTGTGTGATTATACCACTAGTTAGAATGTTTGCTAATTGTGTGATTATATCACTAGTTAGAATGTGTTCTAATTGTGTCATTATACCACTAGTTAGAATGTGTTCTAATTGTGTGATTATACCACTAGTTAGAATGTGTTCTAATTGTGTCATTATACCACTAGTTAGAATGTTTGCTAATTGTGTGATTATATCACTAGTTAGAATGTGTTCTAATTGTGTCATTATACCACTAGTTAGAATGTGTTCTAATTGTGTGATTATACCACTAGTTAGAATGTGTTCTAATTGTGTGATTATATCACTAGTTAGAATGTTTGCTAATTGTGTGATTATATCACTAGTTAGAATGTGTTCTAATTGTGTGATTATATCACTAGTTAGAATGTTTGCTAATTGTGTGATTATATCACTAGTTAGAATGTGTTCTAATTGTGTGATTATATCACTAGTTAGAATGTTTGCTAATTGTGTGATTATATCACTAGTTAGAATGTGTTCTAATTGTGTCATTATACCACTAGTTAGAATGTGTTCTAATTATGTGATTATACCACTAGTTAGAATGTTTGCTAATTGTGTGATTATATCACTAGTTAGAATGTGTTCTAATTGTGTCATTATACCACTAGTTAGAATGTGTTCTAATTGTGTGATTATACCACTAGTTAGAATGTGTTCTAATTGTGTGATTATACCACTAGTTAGAATGTGTTCTACTTGTGTGATGATACCACTAGTTAAAATGTGTTCTAATTGTGTGATTATACCACTAGTTAGAATGTGTTCTAATTGTGTCATTATATCACTAATTAGAATGTTTGCTAATTGTGTCATTATATCACTAGTTAGAATGTGTTCTAAGCGTGTCATTATATCACTAGTTAGAATGTGATCTAATTGTGTCATTATATCACTAATTAGATTGTGTTCTAATTGTGTAATTATATCACTAGTTAGAATGTGTTCTAATTGTGTCATTATATCACCAGTTAGAATGTATTTAATTGTGTCATTATATCACCAGTTACAATGTGTTCTAATTGTGTCATTATATCACAAGTTAGAATGTATTTAATTGTGTCATATCACCAGTTAGAATTTGTTCTAATTGTGTCATTATATCACTAGTTAGAATGTGTTCTAATTGTGTCATTATATCACTAGTTAGAATTTGTTCTAATTGTGTCATTATACCACTAGTTAGAATGTGATCTAATTGTGTCATTATATCACCATTCAGAATGTGTTCTAATTGTGTCATTATATCACCAGTTAGAATGTATTTAATTGTGTCATTATATCACTAGTTAGAATGTGTTCTAATTGTGTCATTATATCACTAGTTAGAATTTGTTCTAATTGTGTCATTATACCACTAGTTAGAATGTGATCTAATTGTGTCATTATATCACCAGTCAGAATGTGTTCTAATTGTGTCATTATAGAACCAGTTAGAATGTGTTCTAATTGTGTCATTACTTCACTAGTTAGAATGTGTTCTAATTGTCTCATTATATCACTAGTTAGAATATGTTCTAATTGTGTCACTAATTCACTAGTTTAAATGTCCGTCACAGGCTTGAGTAGGGTTGTACCAACTCTCCTTTAACTTTAAAATGTCATTTGGTAAAATATAGATTGTTTTTTTCATTTCTCTTTTAATATGGATGACTTTTGTACCGCGCTTTGAGCCTTTGGGGATGAAGCGTAATTTTCAAATAAGCCTAATTATTATTATAATTAATTAACTTTAAAATCTCCTTTAACGTTCAAATGGCCTTTAAATTTAAAGTGTCATTAAACTTTAAAATGTCATTTAACTTTAAAATGTCATTTAACTTAAATGTCCTGTAACTGTAAAATATCATTGAACTTTAAAATTTCCTTTAATTTTAAAATGTCGTTCAACTTTAAAATGTTCTTTAAATTTAAAATATCCTTTAACTTTAAAATGTGCTTTAACTTTCAAATGTCCTTTAACTTTCAAATGTCCTTAAACTTTCAAGTGTCCTTGAAATGTTAAAGTTTCTTTAACTTTAAAATGTACTGACTTTATAATGTCCATTAACTTTAAAATGTCCTTTAACTTCAAAATGTCCTTGGGGGGGGGGGGTTCATTTGTAAGTATGAATGTATTGTTTTCACTTTCAATACAACCAAAAAAAAACACTTTTATCTTCAACGCAGTATCTAATTCTTTTACTGCCCTCTCGAATACTACTTCTCAGCTAAGAGAATTTTTTTTTCTGTTCGCTGACGAAGGCTTCCTGTGGATATTATCGTTATTGGTTGCTTTGTTGTTGTTTTTTATCTTTTATCTTACTTTGTTTTACTCATTTCCCATCCATTAAATAGTTTGAAAATTTGAAGAAGAAAAAAAAAGTGTAAGTTTACCGTATTTTTTTAAAAACAATAATCAATCATCACCTATGACATATTATACCATCAAGCATCACTTATGACTTGTCATACCATCAAATGTCACCTATGTCAGTTCATATTATCGAAAATCCCCAATGTCATTTCATAACATTGAACATAACCAATTTCATTTTATGTCATCAAAAATCACCAATGGCAGTTCATACCATCGAACATGAGCGATGCCATTTCATACTATCAATCATCACCAATGTCATTTCATACAGCAAACATCTTCAGTGTCAATTCATATCATCAATCATCACCAATGTCATTATATACAATCAACATCACCAGTCGTACAAGTTGATTGAGTTCACGGTTGAGTTTAACACGAGTGATATTTGTTGTTTCAGAAATCGACAAAAACTTGAAAAAGTTCCACACATAAACTAAGACTGAATCACTTATAAATTACGTCATAGATCTACACACAAACTAAGACTGAATCACTTATAAATTACGTCATAGATCTACACACAAACTAAGACTGAATCACTTATAAATTACGTCATAGATCTACACACAAACTAAGACTGAATCACTTATAAATTACGTCATAGATCTACACATAAACCAAGACTGAATCATAAATTACGTCATAGCACCACACAAAAACTAAGACTGAATCACTTATAAATTACGTCATAGATCTACACACAAACTAAGACTGAATCACTTATAAATTACGTCATAGATCTACACACAAACTAAGACTGAATCAGTTATAAATTACGTCATAGATCTACACACAAACTAAGACTGAATCACTTATAAATTACGTCATAGATCTACACACAAACCAAGACTGAATCACTTATAAATTACGTCATAGATCTACACACAAACCAAGACTGAATCACTTATAAATTACGTCATAGATCTACACACAAACCAAGACTGAATCACTTATAAATTATGTCATAGCTGCCACAAAAGTAACACTTGAGCCATTATAACACAAGACTGATTTCATACAAACAGACCAGACTTCCCAAGGCTTTAAGACTTACCTCTCCCTTGATTTTCAACGACGAGATGTCTGACTTGTTTTCCATAATATCTTGAGTAAAACAAGCTGAACTCAGGCTCGGCAATAATTCTTAACATCTCCACATGTTGCTGACTGAGATAGCTGGTGAATGTGATCCCATACTTCTCCTCACCGTGTGTCCATGGCTGATTGACACAAAGTGTGAAGTTAAATTATGAACCACTAAACCGTCTTCGGTAGTGCGGGTGGTGAAAAATTATCATACAGACAGAAATACGTTTTTTGAGACAATTACACGTTTTTGACACACTGGTCAGCTGCAAATAATACGTTTGACAGACTGGTCATCTGCCCATAATATATTTGACACACTGGTCAACTGCCAATAATGTTTGACACGTTGGTCAACTGCCAATAACATGTTTGACACATTGGTCATCTGCCAATAATATTTTGAAACATTGGTCAGCTGCCAATAATATGTATGACATACTGGTCAGCTGCCAATAATTGATCTGATACACTACTCAATGTAAATTATATACGTTATTGATTTTTACATTTAACTCAAAATAAAATGAATAATAAGATCTGCCTCTTTAAAAAAATGTAAAGATGTAATATTTATGAACTATAGACTAAAACTAGTTTTATCTCGTTTTCTATATTTTGTTTGGTATTCAAATTTTTTTGGTGGTGAAGGGTCCATTAGTATACATAGAAGGTAGTATTTTTTGGGTCTCATAGCGGTATGTAAGCTAACATCAGAGAAGATGATATTGCTGTAAAAACTCACTTCTAGTTGATCAGGTATAGGATACACATAGTGACGCACGGGCATCAACTGTTGCGACGGAGGCAGCAGGCAGCACTTCAAACGGGTGAGCATGCCGTGTCCACGATTACCAAACAGGGCAACGTCCAGTAGATGTTTTGGTTTCCATGTGTGGGCGTAGGTTACCTTGGCAACGAGTGGACGGGCAGCCAATGATTCATTCAAGTAATTGCGAACAAAAATATTCAACATATTGAAATCAAGTTTATTTATCGCCATCAATTCAACCTAGTGAAATTTTTATTGCTATGCATTGGGTTTTGATTTTGTTTTCAACAATAATACATTTTAAAATAATCCTAATTTCTTATGAATTGAAATCTACGTCAAACAGCCGTCCTGACATTTCGATAATGAAAATATTGTACGCAAATATTCTTTGAAAACCTTAATTGCTTGTTTGTTTACACAGGGCATAGTAATATTTTTTATTATTTAATTTTAATTTCTTACAAATTTTTCAAAACCAGTAAATCTCAGACCTGTGTGCAATCTTGTGAGGTAAGCTTTTGCATTTCTTGTTTGCTCCAACTAGAATTGATGGGCTGACGAGTTCTACCAACATGGGTTGTCTCCAAGCGGCGGAAGGATTCAGACTCTTTTACTGAAATAAATGTTTGTAAAAGTTTCTTTAATAAGAATTTCAGTCCTTTGATTTACTTTGTTTACAAGGCGTCGAATGCAATGGTGTACTTTGACTTAAGCTCGCCCTCAGACAATGGCGACTAATGCAATGGGGTACTTTGACTTAAGCTTGCCCTAGACTATGGTGTCTAATGCAATGTCGTACTTTGACTTAACCTTGCCCTAGACAATTGCGTCTAATGCAATGGGGTACTTTGCCTTAAGCTTTCCCGAGAAAAGGCGTTTAATACAATGGGGTACTTTGACTTTACCTTGCCCTACACAATGGCGACTAATGCAATGTGCTACTTTTACTTAAGCTTTTCCTAGACAATGGCGTCTAATACAATTGGGTACTTTGACTTACGCTTGCCCGAGACAATGGCGTCTAATGCAATGGGGTACTTTGACTTAAGCTTGCCATAGACAATGGTGTCTAATGCAATGTCGTACTTTCACTTAAGCTTGCCCCAGACAATGGCGTCTAATGGAATGGGGTACTTTGACTTAAGCTTACCCGAGACAATGGCGTCTAATGCAATGTGGTACTTTGACTTAAGCTTGCCCCAGACAATGGCGTCTAATGGAATGGGGTACTTTGACTTAAGCTTACCCGAGACAATGGCGTCTAATGCAATGGGGTACTTTGACTTAAGCTTACCCGAGACAATGGCGTCTAATGCAATGGGGTACTTTGACTTAAGCTTACCCGAGACAATGGCGTCTAATGGAATGGGGTACTTTGACTTAAGCTTTACCGAGACAATGGCGTCTAATGCAATGTGGTACTTTGACTTAAGCTTTCCCGAGACAATGGCGTCTAATGCAATGTGGTACTTTGACTTAAGCTTTCCCGAGACAATGGCGTCTAATGGAATGGAGTACTTTGACTTAAGCTTGCCCCAGACAATGGCGTCTAATGGAATGTGGTACTTTGACTTAAGCTTACCCGAGACAATGGCGTCTAATGCAATGGGGTACTTTGACTTAAGCTTGCCCCAGACAATGGCGTCTAATGGAATGGGGTACTTTGACTTAAGCTTACCCGAGACAATGGCGTCTAATGCAATGGGGTACTTTGACTTAAGCTTGCCCCAGACAATGGCGTCTAATGGAATGTGGTACTTTGACTTAAGCTTACCCGAGACAATGGCGCCTAGTAAAATGGGGTACTTTGACTTAAGCTCGCCCTCAGACAATGGTGTCTAAGGCCATGGAGTACTTTGACTTAAGCTTCCCTTAGACAATGGCGTCTAATGCAAGTAATGCAATGTGGTACTTTGACTATTACCCAAGTCGAACTCCCGAACTAAGCGCCTTAACAAACAAATCAATATGTTTTAAGTAAGCAACCAAAGTACCAAAACGTGTGAGCTCACCTCGTTCATAGCCGCCCAGAGTCGCCACTAGCTGATCTTTTGAGATTTACGGTTAAACATGGCATCATACGAAGATTAGTTGACGAGATAAGGAATAATTAATTTCATCAAAATAATTTTTTTTAATAATAAAAACTGTTAATAAACAAAGAGAAAGAAAACGTTAGCAGGACCTCAGGGAATTATTACATGTGCCTACAACTTAATTTACAGCCTTTTGGGGAATACCAAAAATAAAACTCTTGTTCACGACCATTTTTTGATTACACTCTGGTTTGGTCTCCAATCAGGTCCACATTCTATTTCTATATGTTGTTTTCAGGCATCTAGGAATAGGAATTATAACTCATGGACATTACAATATAAAGAATGTCAAAAGATGTCAAAAGATGTCAAGCGTGTGATAGTATGTCAGTAGATACCAGGTTTCTGATAATATGCCGGGAGACATCAGGTGTGTGAAAAGATTGCCGGAATATATCAGGTGTGTGACAGAATGCCGGTAGATATCCCGTGTGTGACAATATGATGAGAGATATCATGTGTGTAACTATATGCCGTGAGATACCATGTGTGTGACCATATGTCGGGAGATATCACGTTTGTTACAGTATGCCTGAAGATATTACGTGTATGGCAGTATGCCAAGAGATATTATATGTGTGAAAATATGCCGGGAGATATTATGTGTGTTACGATATGCCTGGAGAATTTATGTGTGTGACAATATGCCGGGAAATCTCAAGTGTGTGACAGTATGCCGAGAGATATCACGTGTAAAGCAGTATGCTGCAAGATATCTTATGTGTGACAGTATGCCAAGAGATATCATGTGTGTAAAAGTATGCCAAGAGATATGTGTGTTACAGTATGCCGGGATATATCAAATGTGTGACAGTATGCCAAGAAATATCATGTGTGTGACAGTATGCAATGAGATATGTGTATGATAGTATGCCAAGAGATATCATGTGTGTGACAGTATGCCAAGAGATATCAT
>CAXITT010000258.1:813961-841048 GCA_964033795.1 Lymnaea stagnalis | reverse complement strand
AAAAAACTTGAGTTTGACGTCCTGACTATTCTCTGCCATCAGGACACCAACATGCTGTTTGTGGGCGGTCTGATCATGGCTACAGCCATAGAGTACTGGAATCTTCACAAACGTGTGGCGCTGTTGGTGCTGATGGCAGTGGGCGCTGAACCGAGATGGTAGGACGATAGATAAGGGTTATGTGCTTACATGTGAATGTAGGTTTGTCAGTGGGGTAGGAAAGGGGGTGCGTTGGGGGGGGGGGGGGTTACTTGCTCCGAGTGGTAATTTTTTTTTTTATATATGAAAAAAATGGGTTGGCGAGTTTCGGCCGACTACAGAGTTTTTTTCGTTGAAGGAGGTGGAGATAAAATTTGGCCCACCCTTCGCGGAACGAATCCTAGCTACGCCACTGATCTTGCTGCATAGTTTTATATTATAAATTTGAAATCTTTCCTTTAGGCGAACTTTTTTTCCCCTCTAATTTCTTTAATAATTCTGAAGCTTTAAAAAAAACAGTAACAAGCAGATGACTTTGAATTAAATCAAATATTTAATTAATGTTGAGTCGACGTCCAGAACACTTGGCCATTCAGTTGTGTGAAGCTTAGAAAGGCATCGTGGTTAACTCTTACCTATATGGTGCACTATACTTAACAACTGAAAAAAAAAAATTTCCCTTTAAACACAGGTCTTAAATAGGATATTAGTTAAGATTCTGAAGTTATTTTTGATAAAAATTTTTTAAATAATGCTTTTGTAGCTATGTTGCCAAATGGCAACAGTGTACCGTTGTGGGTGGATAACTCAAATGTTGCCAAATGGCAACAAATCACTGTAATAATAACATTTACACTAAAAACAAATGTTAAATGGAAATATTTAAGAAGAAATGAGAGAACAAGTTTAAATATTATTAAATCATTTAATGACTGTTCTACAAAATTTTATAGAAAATGTTTTTATACAGAACAAACAATTTTTATGGTAGATGGAACTTTCGAAAACAGTTGGATCTTTGTGTAAGGCACAAATGCACCTTACACTTCTCACATTTTACTCTGGCATAGCCTTTACAGCCAGGCATTTTGCAGCGACCCTTATCAGGAACAGATAGAGGAAAGTGGCCTACATTGTCAGTTCGAATAGGAAAAATTGGAACCTCAGCCGTGGGACCTCTATGTTTTTTTGCTTGTATCTGTGGCTCAATTTCTATTGAGGGTCGACCACGTTTCTTTTGATTTTGAATTTTGTTTTTATTCATCAAGCACTGTGCGATTTCTAGTTTAAACTCTAGTAGAGACAATTTTGTTGCTTCTGGTAGTCCTGTATGCTTGAAATCTTGACCATAAATCAACCATGACTGAACAACAGCCAGGTCAAAGATATGAAAAATAATTCTGTGATACCATTTCTTAGATCTGATTGGATTTCTATATAGGGCTACAAGAGAATCCAAGAGGTCTACTCCACCCATGAAACTATTGTACAGACTGATTATAGAAGGACAGTCTACCTCAATTTCCATCTTCTGCTTTTTGTCCCAGCGCTTAACCTTTTTCACTGGCTCTATACTCGCAAAAGTGCTAAGTAGAGTAACAGCCTTGTTGTCGACCCATTTGACCACTTTTAACTCGACATCATCAAAAGATCCAGTTTTTAAGAGACTGGTACCTCTGCCATTTTTTGAAAGTTCCTTGTCTGAAGGAAATGTACAGCCCTTCAGTCTGTTGGAACGTATAGTCCCAAGAGAAGCTATGCCATCCTTCCAAAGTGTAGCTTGTAGGGGAATAGAATTAAACCAATTATCGAAATACACTTCGAGGAACATCATTAAGGAGCCGAAGAACAATGTTAGATGATGCCCCCAAGTCAGGTTGTCCTGGGCATGGATTTATCTTCCCTGTGTAAAGTTCAAAATCGTGTATTAGACCGTTGTGGCCAGAACAAACAAACACCTTGTAACCCCACTTTTTAGGCTTTTTGGGGTTGTATTGTTTCAGGGATGATTTCCCTTTAAATGGTATAACCTGCTCGTCAATACTTAAAAGTTTTGATTTGGGCAAGCTGTTGACCTTGGCCTTGAAAGCATTGACAATAAATTTTATTTTGTGCAATTTATCTCCATTGGCTTCTTCGTTATTTGCAAAATGAAGATTTTTTTTAATCTGCTCAAAACGTTTTTGACACATGGTATCGGCTATATACGGTATCCTTGTTTTAGAGCCCCAGTACAGACGGGCTCGTGGCAGTTTACATATACTCATATAGAAAATAATTCCAAAGAATTGCTCAAGTTCATCCTTCGTAATGTTCAGTGGACGATTAATGTCCTTTTGAATACTGTATCTATTTGACTCTTCCATGATTTTTTCTAGAATCTCTAGATCTATAATACTTTTGAAGTATTCTATGGGGGTACCAGGTGTCTCAGGTTCCCTTTCCTTGCCAAGGAATTCTGGAATGGTAGTAGTTATTTCAGCGCCTTCCTTTCGCTGCTTCCAAAGTATTCCTCTGGAGCTGCCGACTGAAGCTTGTGTCCGTGCTGCAGCTTCATCTTGACTTTCATCTGAAATTTTAAACACCAGTTATAGTTATAGAAATAAAACACTACCGGTATAATTGTAATTCAAACATCAATACATGTTTCTTAAAAATATTTATATGCAATCTTACAAAATATTTATGCCATGTATTGCTAAATCATTTACATTTTTTTAAATGCCAAAATTATATTAGTAGTATAATTACACTATTTATACTGACTATGCTTACCATCTGTTTCTGAATCAGAACTATTAGAGTTAGAAACAGTTGGGACATCACTGTCTTCGTCAAACTGGTCCTCTTCATCTGAAGAAAGTTCACTGTCCTCCGAGTCCTCTGGCAATTCTCTAATATGAACTGTATTTGCTTTTTTACCATAAAAACTTTTGGGGTCCATAATCTGTAGAGAAAAGTGGGGAAAGTATTTTGATTTATATCTTTAAATTTAATAAATAGGCCTACACTGCCTACAACTTTTAGTTGTGTTAGTAAAAATATTGATGCTTTCACTATTATTACCATTACATTATTATGTAATTATAATATTATAATATTATAGTCATAGTGTATACCTGTATGAACTGTATTAACTATAAATAATAAAATGCAAGATATTAACTAGATGGTTATATTCAAAGTTCCTTATTAATTTGTAATGGAAAGGAAAAAAAATTACACTATGTAACTATGTTGCCATTTGGGAACATACTCAAAAAGAAACCTCTATTGCGCTATGAGTACAAATGGCAACACACCGTTAAAATTCAAACTAAATATAACTGCATGAGTTCCATTCGAAAATGATAGTTATATACATTCAAAATTGAATGTTTTATATTACAATATTTTTTAAAAGCATAAATGCATGTTGGGGAGTGAAATATTAATTATTTAAACTTACCTTATCAGTGCTGAACAAAAGTGAAGAGACACGCCACAAATTTGACCTCTGACAGGCTTGCTTAGAACACAAAGGAAAGTGTAATGACGTCGAACGGTTAAAAATAGAACACATTTGAAGGGAGGCCACTTAAAAATTAGCCCTGATTTAAATTTACAATTCTTATCCCTCTTTGATAGGAATGTTGCCAAATGGCATCACTGCACCATATAGGGTCCGTCCAAATATTTTGAAAAAAAACAAAGTAGCCTGCCACTGGTTGCCACCTACTTTTTTTTTTAATTCTGCTTTGTTCCAAAATAAATTTTCTTGATTCTAAACTCCAGTAAGTTGATTAGAGGCTATTAAAACAGATATAATAATTTTTTTTTTTTTTAAATTGATGTCTTCTAATCTGAATAATTTATTTCCTTTCAATTCACGGTATCGTGTTTTAAAACCATGGCAACGGCCACTGATATTATGAAATCAGAACCAGTTTCCTAGAACCTTTTCTGTGCAAAAATAACATGATATTTACTACGTGGTTGTACCCCATTTTTTAAACGAAAGAAAAAAAAACCCTTCTAATTTGAGAGCAATTGTATAAAGTTCAAATGCTTTGACATAACTGACATGACTGGGCTATCACTTCCAGGCTGATGTTGGGAATGATGCTGGCCACCTGGTTCCTGTCCATGTGGATCTCCAACACCGCCACCACAGCCATGATGATCCCCATAGCGGAGGCCGTGCTGGTCCAGTTGAAGGGCACCAGCAAGGCCAGTCAGCAAAAGGTCAATGGAGGTCAGCTCATTTGCTGTTAACCCACGGTCAAATTAACGAATTAATTTATAGTCATTTATAAATGCCATAGATCAGTGGCTGTCAGCCTTCCTAATGCCACGACCCTTTAAACACAGTTCCTCATGTTGTGGTGAGCCCCAAATCACAAAATTATTTTCTTTGCTACTTCATGAGTATGTGTTTTCTGATTGTCTTAGGCGACCCCTGTGTAAGGGTCAATCGACCCCCCAAAGGGGTTTGCACCCACAGGTTGACAACCGCTGCCACAGACATTTCAAGGGATCATTAGGTGGGGGGGGGGTCCCAAATAGGTCACAATTACTTAAAAATGCCATTGGTTGCTGCACCATAATAAATGATAGTGTGCACACAAATTGGAGAAGAAAAAAAAAAGTTGGGGAATAATAAAAGAATGGACACAATTAATTGAAATATAGTTTTTTTTTAACAGACAGGACACCAGCCATAAAAAATATGTGTCTTATTTTTTAAAGACTTTGATTATCTTTATATAATTTTCCCTCCCCCACCCCTACCCCATATGAACTTGTTCTGAATTTTTTTCTTCGGATGCATCTGTGCATAAGAAATGACCATATTCAAATTACATATAGATCCAACTTCGTGTCCTCACAAACCATGTTGAAGTGCTCAAATGGCGTGAACATCTCACTGGTTTGAATTGGGGGATGAATTATTTTTATTGGATTCTGCCTCACTGAGAATAGCTCTTGCCATTGGGACATTAAGGAAAGCGAAGTGATAATTATTGATTTTATTTTAATTAGATCAAAATATATTTTATAATTGTATTTATTTATTATTTTATTTTTATTTGTAATAAATTATTTATGTTTTTCTTCTTGAATTTTATGGCCCGAGGAGTGGGGGGGGGGGGGGTTGGTTTGGGGGGTGGAAGGGGGGGGGGGGGAGGAGGGCGTGGTTGACATTGTCGTAAAAACAATAAAAAATCTTTTTTTTTTTTTTTTTTTAAAGGGGGTGGGGGGAATGACGCATGGTTGGACATTGTCGTAAAAACAATAACAACTCTTTTTTTTTTTTTTTTTGTAAACTCCCTCAAGATCTGGGAAACTACGAGTTGAAGATCGTATCTGGGTCAAACGGAACCATCACCGAGAAGGCAGATCCGGAAACAGGAAGGTAACTTATTAAATCAGAAGGAGGTCGTGGTTGTTTTCAAATCTTTCAGTGACTAAATGACTAGGGTTGCACCTGGAAAGGGGGGGGGGTAGGGGCGAATTGGCCGATTACCTATAACCGATTAATCGCCGCAACCCTGTCAATGAACTGTCAGTGAACTGTCAAAGAACCATCAGTGAACACGTGTGTTCCCAGGACACTTTCTTTTTACTCGGGCCAATAAAGACAGACCATGAAACACATAAGTTAGACATTGTCATTCATTCTATAAAATACTACATCTAATTAAATTTCTCTTCGTATGTCTTGGAAATTATATGTTTACCTTAATAAGAGAAGTTCTTCTTCTTCTCTTATTAGAGAAGTTCTTCTTCTTCTTCTTCTTCTATATATTAAGGGCCCACGATCAATTTATTGATCATCTTGGCTCCTATGCATGTAGAGGGGATTTGCAATGTGTCTGTGCCTGGTGCCGGTGAGGATATTTCAATGATTACAACTCTACCTGAATGCGACTTAAACAAAAGATCATTTGAATACTTTCATTTTTTAAATAAATATATTTTTATTTTGTTTTAATATCAAAAACTGCCGTTGACCACTTGCTTTCCTCTCCGTTTTGAAACCACGAAATCAAAAGAAATACAACCACGACTAGCACTAACAAGCCAACCAAAAGATAACCTTTAGTCGGATTTTTTCATTTTTTTTAAATTCACTTTTTTTTTTTTTTTTGGAAAGGGGGGGGGGGGGGTGTTAAGATTGTGCTGTTAAATTACAAATACATCATTAATAGACGTGACAAATGGGTATTTGATAGAGACTAATAAGGTAACACTATGAGAGGGAAGGAGGTATTTTAGTAGCGCCTTCTCTCTAATGGCTCAATGCTAAATCTATTCGAAAGAAAGTTTGTTTGAAATTAAATTTGTTAAAAGAAGATTGATTGATTTATTTTGTGCTTTTCAAGGAAAAGTGCGAGTGAGACATTGGGACAATATTACTGTTTTAAAAGTAAAGTGTAGTTATTTTCCCTCCTGTTGCAGCATGTGTGCTCCGCCTAGAGTGGACTCCCCCCTTGTCTTGTGTTTGTGTCGTCACAAAGTTAATTGGTGCCATGCTATACAACCCGTGCCACGTGGTGGTTTTTGCAAGTTTTTAAGATGCTGAATTTTCGCGTCCTT
Source organism: Lymnaea stagnalis (assembly GCA_964033795.1). NCBI lineage: Eukaryota > Metazoa > Mollusca > Gastropoda > Lymnaeidae > Lymnaea > Lymnaea stagnalis. The sequence goes on along the minus strand of CAXITT010000258.1, from coordinate 834,490 downwards.
GGTTATGAAAGTAATCACGTGATCGAGATGATGAAAGTTGCTAGTGGGATGCATTTCTAGATTGAAGGTTCTATCCTTTTACGTGTATGGATTAATATAGTCACTTTTTATTACTAGACATATTCACGTGCTTTACGTTAATTAGATATATCTCTTTTTCTCATTTATATATATATATATCTATATCCATCCATCCATCCATCCATCCATCCATCCATCCATTCATTCATCCATCCATCCATCCATACATCTATCCGTCTATTTGTCGAATAACAAGCGAATTCAAATTTAAATTTTTAAAACCTTATAACTTCCAACCAACTACCGTTCCAACCAACTACCGTTCCAACCAACGTCCGTTCCAACCAACTACCGTTCCAACCAACTTCCGTTCCAACCAACGTCCGTTCCAACCAACGTCCGTTCCAACCAACTACCGTTCCAACCAGCTACCGTTCCAACCAACGTCCGTTCCAACCAACTACCGTTCCAACCAACTTCCGTTCCAAGCAACTACCGACGAAAAATGTTCCTCCGTACATATTTCCGGTAACCACGCTCGATACTTGTACAAAATCCGTTTGTCAATAGAGCGATATATTTTTTTTTTTTTTTAAAGTATTGGACAGTGTGGCACAGACACCCTCACCACCCACGCTACACCACTACCTGCACACTTCTAGNAGGTTTGTTGGGGAGGTGGTGTTTGTTGGAAGTTGTTGGGGTGGTGAGGGTTGTTGGGGAGGTGGTGTTTGTTGGAAGTTGTTGGGGAGGTGAGGTTTGTTGGGAAGGTGGTGTTTGTTGGAGGTTGTTGGGGAGGTGAGGTTTGTTGGGAAGGTGGTGTTTGTTGGAAGTTTTTGGGGAGGTGAGGTTTGTTGGGAAGGTGGTGTTTGTTGGAGGTTGTTGAGGAGGTGAGGTTTGTTGGGGAGGTGGTGTTTGTTGGAAGTTGTTGGGGAGGTGAGGTTTGTTGGGAAGGTGGTGTTTGTTGGAGGTTTTTGGGGAGGTGAGGTTTGTTGGGGAGATGGTGTTTGTTGGAGGTTGTTGGGGAGGTGAGGTTTGTTGGGAAGGTGGTGTTTGTTGGAAGTTGTTGGGGAGGTGAGGTTTGTTGGGAAGGTGGTGTTTGTTGGAGGTTATTGAGGAGGTGAGGTTTGTTGGGGAGGTGGTGTTGGTTGGAAGTTGTTGGGGAGGTGAGGTTTGTTGGGAGTTGGTAGGGGGGTGAGGTTGGTTGGGGAGGTCCAGCTCATCTCAGATGGTCAAGCCACCCTCGGTTCCAGCTGACCAAGAGAACGAGGACGGTGGGGACGAGGACGACCCGGCGTGGGTCAACATGGGGAAGGCGCTGTCGCTGTGCATTTGTTACGCCTCTAGTGCTGGCGGGATCGCGTGCTTGACGGGTACAGGGCCCAACCTGATTCTCAAGGGTCTCACAGACAAGTAGGTTAAATAGCCTTAACTTTAGTGTCCCAATAGACAGTGGCATTGTTGGGAGAAGTTCCCCCTAACACACTAAACTTTAGTGTCCCAATAGACTGTGGCATATTTTGGAGGAGTTCCCCCTAACACCTTAAATTTGAGTGTCCCCAAAAGACGGTGGCATAATTTGGTGGAGTTGCTCCAATACCCTAAACTTTAGTGTCCCTGATCGTCCCAACAGCCCGGGGCACAGTTTGGACAGTTCCCACTAACACCCTAAGACCATATTGTACAACTGTGTGTATTACTGGGAGGTGCGCGTTTAAGTTGAATGCATCAGATATTTAAAACACTGGGCCAGGGGAAACCGTGAAAATAGGCCCAACAGGTTTTCACCTTAAGCCCTGTGTTTCATATTACCCTTTTTGTACGAGTGCGAACAATGCACCCCACCCTAGCTACTCTTGGTCTCATTTGTATCTTGAGTCACTGACGGTGATGGGGGAGTTGGGGATTCGTTGGAAGGTGGTGTTTGTTGGAGGTTGTTGGGAAGGTGAGGTTTGCTGGTGGTTTGTTGGGGAGGTTGGGTGTGTTGGAGGTTGTTGGGGAGGAGAGGTTTGTTGGGGACGTTGGGTGTGTTGGAGGTTGTTGGGGAGGAGAGGTTTGATGGGGAGGGTGGTGTTTGTTGGAGGTTGTTGGGGAAGGTGGTGTTTGTTGGAGGTTGTTGGGGAGGTTGGGTGTGTTGGAAGTTGTTGGGGAGGAGAGGTTTGTTGGGGAGGTGGTGTTTGTTGGAGGTTGTTGGGGAGGTGAGGTTTGTTGGGGAGGTTGGGTTTGTTGGAGGTTGTTGGGGAGGTGAGGTTTGTTGGGGAGGTTGGGTTTGTTGGTAAGGTGGTGCTTGTTGGAGGTTGTTGGGGAGGTTAGGTTTGTTGGGAAGGTGGTGCTTGTTAGAGGTTGTTGGGGAGGTGAGGTTTGTTGGGGAGGTGGTGCTTGTTGGAGGTTGTTGGGGAGGTGAGGTTTGTTGGGAAGGTGGTGTTTGTTGGAGGTTGTTGGGGCGGTGAGGTTTGTTGGTAAGGTGGGGCTTGTTGGAGGTTGTTGGGGAGGTGAGGTTTGTTGGGAAGGTGGTGTTTGTTGGAGGTTGTTGGGGAGGTGAGGTTTGTTGGGAAGGTGGTGTTTGTTGGAGGTTGTTGGGGAGGTGAGGTTTGTTGGGAAGGTGGTGTTTGTTGGAGGTTGTTGGGGAGGTGAGGTTTGTTGGGAAGGTGGTGTTTGTTGGAGGTTGTTGGGGAGGTGAGGTTTGTTGGGAAGGTGGTGTTTGTTGGAGGTTGTTGGGGAGGTGAGGTTTGTTGGGAAGGTGGTGTTTGTTGGAGGTTGTTGGGGAGGTGAGGTTTGTTGGGAAGGTGGTGTTTGTTGGAGGTTGTTGGGGAGGTGAGGTTTGTTGGGAAGGTGGTGTTTGTTGGAGGTTGTTGGGGAGGTGAGGTTTGTTGGGAAGGTGGTGTTTGTTGGAGGTTGTTGGGGAGGTGAGGTTTGTTGGGAAGGTGGTGTTTGTTGGAGGTTGTTGGGGAGGTGAGGTTTGTTGGGAAGGTGGTGTTTGTTGGAGGTTGTTGGGGAGGTGAGGTTTGTTGGGAAGGTGGTGTTTGTTGGAAATTGTTGGGGAGGTGAGGTTTGTTGGGAAGGTGGTGTTTGTTGGAGGTTGGTGGGGAGGTGAGGTTTGTTGGGAAGGTGATGTTTGTTGGAGGTTGTTGGGGAGGTGAGGTTTGTTGGGAAAGTGGTGTTTGTTGTAGGTTGTTGGGGAGGTGAGGTTTGTTGGGAAAGTGGCGTTTGTTGGAGGTTGTTGGGGAGGTGAGGTTTGTTGGGAAGGTGGTGTTTGTTGGAGGTCGTTTGGGAGGTGGTGTTTGAAGGGGATGTAGGGGTTGTGTGGGGGGGGCGTCGGGCTTTTTGGGGAGGTGGCTTTAGTTGGGGAGGTTTGGGTTGTTGTGGATGTGAGGGTTGTCGGGGGGAAATGTTGTTGGGAGGTGTTGAAGGGGAATTTGGAGAGGGGTTTTTGAGGTGTTTGGGAGAGAGGCTCTGAACATATGCTTTATACCTTTTATAAGAAACTGAGATTTTAAAGTAAAACTTTCTTAAACTTGAATAGTCGAAGCATTTAACACTCGTATAATTGTGATATTATTCCGCTGCCTTGGAATATTATGAAACACAAAATTGTTTTATGAGGGTCCATTTCAAAGACCCCTCTCCCCTGTGGCACGAAAAGCCATAATGAAAGCATCGGCGTTTGATAAAGCCCCTTATGGAATTATCAAGGCCTTAATGTATAGCATACAACGGAAAGTCCCTTTTAAGTATTAAAGCCCCTATCGAATTATTACTCCCCTTAAAGTAATATGAGCCCCCGTTGTAATATGTTACCCCCCACCTCATGGGTTGCTTCAGTCCTATTATTATTTCGCCATTTTATGTTTCTGTATACGTTTCTGTTGATATCTCGTTTAACACAATGACCATTGTTTTTAATCCTTAACTGCCGCGGTGTCGGTAAAATTTTCTTAAATAAATTCCTTGACCGTCATAAATGAGTGTTTCGATGAGATTCAGTGGCGTGAACTCCTCGCGTGTATACCCCCCACAGCCTGTACACAGCTCACAACCTTCATAACCCGGTAACGTTCGGCCTCTGGATGGCGTTCGGACTCCCACTGTCTCTCCTCATGCTGGTCCTCAGCTGGGCCTGGCTGATCATCGCATTCTTTCGATGTAGGTAAGTAGAGAATCGTTAGCCATGTATCGTTAGCTGTATTGTTAGCTGTATCGTTAGCTGTATCGGATTCAACAAAAAGGTACGCATTCAGATTTTATACCACAGGTAAATTAAGCTGTCCACTTTTAAGCTCTCCCGTTTTAAGCGCTCTTCTTTTGATTTCTCAACTTTTAATCTCTCCCCTTTTAAGCTCTCCCCCTTTAAGCTCTCCCCTTTTAAGCTCTCCCCTTTTAAGCCCTCTTCTTTTAATCTCTCAACTTTTAATCTCCCCTTTTAAGCTCTCCCCTTTTAAGCTCTCCCCTTTTAAGCTCTCCCCTTTTAAGCTCTTCCCGTTTGACCTCTCCTTTATAGCTCTCCCTTTTCACGGGGTATTCATGTATTTTAATTTGCTACTCTATTTCAAGAAACACACGAAAAATGGATTGCAACCAAATTTGACATGGTCGAAACTCCTGACCTTATAGGCGGATCCTGGAAAGTTTGATCGAAATCCTTTTATCCCATAATTATCGTGTTCCGCTACATATTTACTGGGGGTACTTTACATGTCATTGTCTTGAACGAAGTACCGCATATAACATCCTTCATTCAGATCGGTGCGCTTTCAAATAGGTATAAATTAAAAGTTTTCAGTGTGCCGTTAAAGATCCATTAGGAGAAAATAAATATTAAGGATTTGTGTTAGGAGAACTTTTGGGAGTTCGCCTCGCGGAGATTAAGTCACTGATATGTTTTATTTGGTGCATGCATTTGTTATCACAATTTATTATATATACGCACAGAACTGTGCGTTTACAACAAAAAATAGATGAAACTAGCTGGGGGGGGGGGCAACCCAATCACGTCGCTCGTGTAAAATAGATGAATGAAACACTAACAATTTGTGTCAATAAAACAATAGAGGTTCAGCTTTAATAATGGTCGTACGGAATACACATATAGACTTTCGGCAAATGCCTTCATTAGTACCCCCAAAAAATTCATATTTAATATTTATGTAAACAGAAAGGGAGTGGGTGGAAGTAAAATTCAAAAACCAAACATGACAAAGGCATGGCAGCTATGTAAAATTGTGTATTTTGTTTATACTGTATGGAGACAACGTACCAAATCTTGTTATTAATTGATTTCCCGTATAAATTTTACCCGGTTTTTTTCTTGCATAAAATATACCAGGAACTGCGATGTCTAAGATTCCATCATGGTTAGCATTATTGAAATGCTTAGAAACTGGACAAAGGGCTTATTTATTGATGTTATACAGGTGTTATCTAAACTGGTCTCCAAAATACAGGAAGATGTGCGTAATCTATAATATTAATTCCAGAAGGCACTCTATTTATCCAGCAATGCTTAGTTGTACTCATTCTATAATTTGGCCCGTACGAAAGGGAAGCAGCGAATGAGGTCGCATTACCGTGTGTAATCGGGAAGGACAACATCCACTCGGGAGTTATATTATAAGATATTTTTTTTTACTCTAAAGCCTCGATATTTAATGGGACCATATCTTTAGCTTTACGGAAAAATCATATTCGTATTATTATTAGATAGTTTTATATACTGCAGTACTCCAGCCTAGGGCTAGGCTCACCGGGCTTCACAAAAAAATTAGCATTTGCAGAAGATTATACATTTAAAAATAATTGCTGTAAAGCTTGACCTCACCCACCCAAGAACTGACTATCTAACTCCTGTCTAGCCATGGACAGCACCCAGCGTTGTTTATCAGTTAGATGGGCGTGAGAATGAGTCGGTATCGTACAGTTTGAAGCGATGGGTCTTGAGGGCAGTCTTGAAGGCTGTGATGGTCATTATATTGCGGGTGTATAATAGGAGCTAAATCCATTTTTTTTGGGTCACAGAAAGAGAAAGATCGTTCACCATATGTTTTAGTGCGTGTTGTGGGAACAGAAATAATACGCGTGTTTGCGGAGGAACGAAGCTTTCGAAGGGGTGAATAGACCGAAAGAAGTTCAGTAAAATAGTAAGGGCAGGAACCAGAGAAAAAGTTGTGACAGAGAACAGACAGCATGTAATCAATGTGTGCCTTTAAAAAGAGCCAGTGAAGTTAGTGAAGTTGTTGGGTGACGTGATTCCTTTACTTTGCCTTTAAAAATAACCTAGCAGCTAAGTTTTTAAACTTTTAATAGTTTTTCGATGACGTGGTTTGGTGCCCATGCTGCATTATTTCTAGAAATTATAGCTCATAACGTGGTGTCGTGGGGATGGGGGAGTGTACTTAAGCTAAGATTTATCTCATAGTAAAGGGGCGTGCATAAACGGTTCTTTTGGGTTACAAAGGGTTTACCGAGCTGTTGAATTTTTTAAATTAATTTCTATTACCAAATACATTCCAAATATTGACATGAATTGAATTCAAATAACATAGCTCAAGTCGTATGTCTGGAATTAACGCTTTGAGAGAAATAATTCTTTGGAACAGCGTTGCATTTTCAGAATATTTGAACGCGTCCCCTTTACAATCTTTTAAAGTAATTATTAAATTATAATATTTTGACGGGCAATAATCTTGTTTGTAATATTACACTTATTTTCAGGGGCGTATCCAGCTGCTGTGCTGGTAACAAACAAGACGCGGACCAGGCTAAAAGAATTAAGGAGGTTATTAGAAAGGAATACGCCAGCCTGGGGCCTTTTGTGTAAGTTGTTAAAGTCTTCCTGAACGTCTTGTATGGAGGCAAAGGACGTAGATTATTTTACAATTAAGTTGTAGCGTGTTTCTTATAATCATTCATTCTTTTTTTTTTTTTATGTTTTTAAAATTAAATTTATAATGCATTCACAGATCACAAAATATTATTTACTGGGGCTTAGCAGGGTGCAGATTATTTTTACACCGGGTTCGGGTATTTTGAGAAATAGGCATACAGACAGTTGTAAACCATACCTGCCGACCTTTTAAACAATAGTCTTAGAGCCTGTCCTACACCCGATCTGCCGAAATTTAAACAATAGTCCTACAGGAGTCCTCCGCCCTACTTGCTGGCCGTTACTTTCAACAATAGGCCTACGTAAGCCAGTCCTACTCTCCGCCAGCGAGCCTTTAAACAATATGCCCCAAGCAGTTCTACAGACAGCCCTACACCATACCCGTGGCTCTTTATTGATTAACATAATATAATAATAGTCGCCTCCCCCTAATGTACCTGAGTTCAAACGTCACGCATGAAAGCCTTTTTTCACAAATTACTATTCAAATGAAACATGTGGACATGGAGGAGAGTGGTTTCGAAAAGGAAGCAGGACTCACCACAAGCGATATATATATATATATATATATATATATATANGTTTTTGTTTTTGTTTTTGTTTTTTTGGTGTTTTTTTTTTTTGGGGGGGGGGTGGGGAATACCCTCCAGTTAAAGAGGGGTCCGGGTGCCTCGTCCTTGAACTGTTTATTGAAATCTGCTCATTTTAACTATTAAATCTAACCTAGAAATCTACTTGGGGCACTCGGTCTTTTTCTATGCTTCACTGATGTGATGTGTTGTTTTATGTCTGAGTGTCCACCATGACCAATACTAAAAACATTATTGCAAACTGTGCACTCGGTTTCGCTATCATAGCGTCCCTTTTTAATATAGTTACACTTTTTAGAATACTCACCCATAAACTTACATTGACGTGTGGGATAATTAATTATTGTTTACATTAGAAGATAATATAAAATTAAAGAATAAAGTTCAACACCCAAAACAAACACCTGTCACTCTGACACGAACAGGGCGGTAGGGATTACATTTAAGACTAACACATTACACGTAGCGGTCGTGGAATCAAAATTGTTTTCTGCACAGTTACACCCCCCCCCCCAAACCCGCTGCGGCTTCAAGTCTCGTGTCTTTCGCTATACCTTTACATATAAGATCTATGGCAGGGACACAGGTGGATGGGGAACGGTGCAGCCATCACTCGAGCCCACTCACTACTGGCACTGGCTACACAGCTAGCCAAAATATTATTTGAAGCTATATTATAAATTAGGAAGTTTTATTGATTAGAAAATGTGCTTGGTTAAAAAAAACGGGACATTTAGGCGTCCCAAGAGACTTTTTCGGGACAATCCCGTTTTTACGGGACGTTTGGTCACCCTAGTTTACTGGGCTTCTGGGTCATAATATTTAATTGAATCCCTTTACTGGGAATTACTTCGTTTATTGTCACGGTTTCTCTCCCAGCTGTGGTCAAGTAATGGTGATTATTCTTTTCCTGAGCTTGGTTACCTTGTGGATAACACGTGACCTTGGTGGTGTTACCGGCTGGGGAAAAGTTTTTAACCCACCGTGAGTATCGCATTGTATTTTTCGTCCTCTGCTATTTTCATTTTTCATTTGTTTCGCTTTTTCCATTATTATTGTTTTATTGTTTCGCATATTTTCATTTTATTTTGCTTCTTTTTTTTTTGTAATTACTAATCTCTCATGTGTTCACTTATCTGACATGTGTTCACTTATCTGACATGAGGAGTGTTTATTTCGTTTTCGGAATACATTTGGAAATTTTAGGTTAATTATCGGGGTCATCAATTTTACCTTGATTTACCAATTCTAAACTGTACCTTTTCCAATTCTAAACTGTACCTTTTCCAATTCTAAACTGTACCTTTTCCAATTCTAAACTGTACCTTTTCCAATTCTAAACTGTACCTTTTCCAATTCTAAACTGTACCCAATTCTAAACTGTACCTTTTCCAATTCTAAACTGTACCTTTTCCAATTCTAAACTGTACCTTTTCCAATTCTAAACTGTACCTTTTCCAATTCTAAACTGTACCTTTTCCAATTCTAAACTGTACTTTTTCCAAAACTGTAAAGTTTGTGATGTGACGGGTGGTGTTGGGTGTAGCATAAAGTAGATTTTTAAAGCATTTTTCTAACCATTTTACTGTCTCATCACAATGTGATTCCTTCAATGCAGGGTGAAAGATGGCGCCGCAGCCATCTTGATCGCCGTCCTACTGTTTGCCGTGCCGTCCACTCTCCCCTGTTTAAAGTCTTACAGTGACCCGGCTCATCCGGAGAAGTGGGGCAAGAAGCAAGGATCAGACATAACGAAACAACATACAATCAGATGTGAGTGGAGAAACACGCAGTTGTTACTGTATATAGAAGATCTAGTATTATTAATCTGGATAGACTGCCGAAACCTATTAATGTAGTCATATTTATGTAGATAGAAGACCAAGTCTGACCAAGTCCTATTAATGTAGATAGAGGATCAATTCCTATTGATGTAGATAGAAGACCAAGTCCTATTAATGTAGATAGAAGATCAATTCCTATTTATGTAGATAGAATACCAAGTCATATTAATGTAGATAGAAAACAAAGTCCTATTAATGTAGATAGAAGACCAAATCATATTAATGTAGATAGAAGACCAAGTCCTATTAATGTAGTTAGAAGACCAAGTCCTATTAATGGCGATAGAAGACCAAGTCCTATTAATGCAGATAGAAGACCAAGTCCTATTAATGTAGATAGAAGATCAATTCCTATTGATGTAGATAGAAGACCAAGCCCTATTAATGTAGATAGAAGATCAATTCCTATTGATGTAGATAGAAGACCAAGTCCTATTAATGTAGATAGAAGACCTAGTCCTATTAATGCAGATAGAAGACCAAGTCTTATTAATGTAGATAGAAGACCAAGTTTATCTATTAAGCAGGCGCTGATCTTTCAGAAGTTACTTGTAGCTGTGTACGTTTTGAGGAGCGACTTCATTGGGGGCCTCAAGCCAAATATGAGAAATCAACCACTGACCAAAATCGATCTTAATTTTCAGAAACGCTTTAAATTATAAGATTACATGATATAGTTCCAAATCATAGTTATCTTTGTTAAAGTTGTCCAATCGTATGTTAACAAGCTATAAGTGGCCAAATTATAGCTGAACAAGCTATAAGTGGCCAAATTATAGCTGAACAAGCTATAAACAAGGGGCCAAATTATGGGTGAACAAGCTATGAACAAGTGGTCAATTTATAGGTGAACAAGCTATAAGTGGCCAAATTATAGGTGGCCATATGATGGACGACTATGTTGTCTTAATCAAGAAACTGGGTATTTCATTGTTTTCATTTAAGTGTGTATTTACAAATTAAAGTATTTGAATTTGTTGTGTATTCAGTTGGACCTATAGAAATCCGCCCTTTGCTAACGTGGAAGGTTGCAAGCCAGAAATTGCCTTGGCACTTGTTTCTCCTGATGGGTGGTGGATACGCCTTGTCTAAAGGCTGTGAGGTGAGTCTTTTTGATACACCCTTTCTGTCTGGACAAATGGTTTCCAGGAGTTGCTCCACTCCCTCATCCATAGAGTGCATTCGTTGATATATATGAGGTCCCCAAAATACTCAAGTACTGGATAACCAAAATATATGCATACAAACTTTGGTCTATGTGGTTCTCCCGTGAAATGCTAAGGCAGCGCTATATAAATATTTGGAGACCTCTGGACTATACCATTGGTTCTCAAAATATTCACGGACACTGCTCTTCGGTTCATAAACGGTTCATGAGAGCCATCCACCGTGACTTACGCATCACCCACCATAAAAACCCTGTGCGAATCCAAGCCCTATCTGAATCTACCACACCGTTGACCTCTTTAAATCATGGACGTTGCATGTCGTGAGGTAGGTCCACCATTGGTAGTTTTATTAGTATGCCCGGTCATACGATCTCATCGTCGGGATATCTGTTCCAGTGCCTAGTGACTTGCCCGATGTAACCCAAATTGAATAATCACTGCCCTGACATTTTAAAAAATACAAAATAGGTCGAGTGATAACATTTTAATCTAGATTTACCATTTTTTTAAATTGACCCCCCACCCCCTCACACACACACAAATGTTTAAATCGTCGCATTCAATTTTCCCTGTACCGGCCACTACCACTACCACAACCAGACCGTTTCTATAAAATGATGATATCACTATTTGTGGGCGCTACAAGAAGGCGGTTAGCATAACCCTACATGTTTGTGCTTGTCATTCCTCAGAAATCTGGCCTGTCGTCGTGGGTGGGTCACCAGTTGGAGTTCTTCACAGAGTGGAACAAATGGCCCATTCTCTTCGTCATCTGCTCCATTGCCTCCCTGGCCACAGAGGTCACGTCCAACAGCGCGATGGCGACACTACTGCTCCCTATCATGTCAGAGCTGGTAAAGAAATAGTCAACATTTTTATTCCTTTTTTTTAAAAATTAATTTGGGGGGGGGGGAAAGTCAAATTCTTTTCTTCTGTGATGCAATCCTTCACTAATACAAATCGTTTTCGAAATCTCAGCTCTCTGGGTTCAGTAGTCATTTTAAGTCTAATAAAACATAATCGTCAAAAAACAAACTCACTTTGGGCAATATATAGATTGCTTTATATTTGAATCAAACGTCATTGTAAATAAAAGGAACAGTTGTGTAATAATTTTACAGACTTGACAGTGCTAAATAAATAAATAGCCATTTTCAATTAATTGTATACTTAATATCTATGCCACGTTGCTCTCACACTGCTCAGGCTATGAATACGGGTGTTCACCCATTGTACTACATGCTGCCGACAGCCATGGCTACCTCGTTTGCCTTCATGCTGCCTGTGGCTACACCGCCAAACGCCATAGTTTTGGCCTACGGAAGGGTCTCGATAGCTGACATGGTGAGTACGGAAGAGTCTCGATAGCTGACATGGTGAGTACGGAAGAGTCTCGATAGCTGACATGGTGAGCACTTGTTAAAAATAATTTATTTTACATTCCACGAATAGATAAATCATACATTTAGCAGATCAATGTATTTGACTTAATTTAATGGGTCTTGATGTAATGTGCACTGGCTCTGTTTGGGGTGGGTGTGCATATTAGGTCCTTGGAGACTTCCTGTCGCTCACAGAAACAGCCAGACACTGGAGTCTTTCAAAACCGATTTGAAAACATATCTATTTCGCAAACACCGGTTGAGGTGATGTTGTCTACCATCTTTTCCAGCTAGCTATTATCTCCTGGATGTATAGTGGCATGTTTTGTTTATGGTTGCAAGGTATGAAAGACTTAGAATGGGTATTCTCGTATGTAGTTTTTGTAATGTTGCGTTTTGTATTTCAATGTGACATAATATAGATTTTTTCATTTCTCTTTTAATATAGTTAAAAAAAGGGCCCCCCCCCCCCCCCAAAAAAAAAAAAAAAAAAAAAAAATGTAGCAATTTTTCACCTGCGGGTATCCTTAAACTAGTTTGAGAATCATTAAATATACATTTTTTTCACTGAAGTTTAATGTTTTTCCGTCCAGGTCAAGACTGGAATCGTCATGAACATATTGGCCGTGCCATGTCTGGTAGCCGTGACGGGAACCCTTGGAGATCTCCTGTTTGACTTTGGTAACATTCCAGCCGAGTTTCTCAAGAACAACACTACTGTACTGGCGAGCATCTAACTGCACTGGCGAGCGTCTAACTGCACTGGCGAGCATCTAACTGCACTGGCGAGCGTCTAACTGCACTGGCGAGCGTCTAACTGCACTGGCGAGCATCTAACTGCACGTGTCACGTTTGATTGTACCGGTGTAATCATTAGGAGCACATCTCATGCCGGTGCGAGTCACACATCCGTGGGTAACGTGTGCAGAATGATGGCAAAGGCGGATTTGTAGGAAATATCCAACACTCTGTTCACCCCACCTCTTTTTTTTTTACTGCGTTTTTCTAAATAGAAGTTTTCAATGTCATATTTACGGGTGTCACATATGCAGAGTGGTATATATAATGTAAATGCCAATGTCATTTCGGCAACTGCTGCGACTCAGTTAGTGTCAATTTGAATTGACCTACTGGCTGCCTGGAGAATGGAGATCTGCTGCGTTGGTCAACAACTGACTTCCATAAAACACCACCCCGACTAAGTTTAACTAAGTAGCTGTGTCCATAGCTACTCCATCGTCTCGCAGGATTTATTTAAATATTTGCTGTGTCTTTATTTACTTAACGTATCAAGGGATAGATAACTCATGACTGTCAGCTCGCCATTGTTTTTTATAGCCATCCAATAATACTAGATGGTAAAAGATAATAATTTAAATTTATAAATTTGTAGGTGAGATTGTCAAGACGGGTTTGAAAGTGAGAAATAAAAAGAATTTACTGATTACCGGTTTATATTGATGAGAAAAGTAGTGCTGGGGTATCATTAAATGTTGGCTAGATCTAATGTGGGTCACATTTAATCAAAAGATGTGGCTCATCGGTCCGGATGGGCCGACCACAAGGTGCGGCGAGCTATTTTTTTAAAATTAAACCCCCCCCCCCCCCGGGCCAAAAAAAAAAGTACGTCACACTTTCAAATTTGGAACTAATTTTTGGTTTTAATCACAGGTAACAACTAATTTTTGGTTTTAATCACAGGTAACAACTAATTTTTGGTTGTAATCACAGGTAACAACTAATTTTTGGTTTTAATCACAGGTAACAACTCATTTTTAGTTTTTTAAATCTAAAACACACTTCACTAATTAAAATTAGACACAATTAAGTGACATCTTCTGTCAGAATACATCCAGCACAACAGCAATGTCAATTTCAGCTTTTAGACCTGTGATTAAAGAAAAAAATGTGTGACGTCACGTACTGTCCAAACACACCTTTCCCTCCCGTGTCACTTTATTAGACCCCCTCCCTCCCCCCCCCCTTTTCCGAGTGTGACCTACTTTTTAAATGAACCCGTAGACTACACTCGAAAGTCGAGTTAACTACGTTAGAAAATCTAGGTATGCAAATGGAATGACCAGGTTTTTTAGACCTTTGATTAAAGAAAAAAATGTGTGACGTCACGTACTGTCCAAACACCCCTTTCCCTCCCGTGTCACTTTATTAGACCCCCTCCCTCCCCCCCCCCCTTTTCCGAGTGTGACCTACTTTTTAAATGAACCCGTAGACTACACTCGAAAGTCGAGTTAACTACGTTAGAAAATCTAGGTATGCAAATGGAATGACCAGGTAACTGAGCTAGAAAGTCCAGGTGATAAATCTAGACAATACAGGTAACTAAACTACCTAGAATGTTCAAGAGACTATGCTTTAATATCCACGTTCCTGGCTGTGATATCCAGGTTATTAGGCTAGTATGTCTAGTTAACTAGACTACACTTGAAGTTCCAGGAAGAAGTGCTATTCTCTCATCTTTTAGTCCCGTAGCCATTACTAAGCCACATTAAAGAGTGTAGTCTTCACCCTCATTAGAAATGTTTCTTGTCATGGCCTTGAATGCGGGAACTGTTCTCTCAAACGTGTACCGTTCTCAATCATCAGTCCTAAGCCCAAATTACCATTAGTTTGAACCGTCATGAAATCTCCAACAGAGCATGCAGTCGTGTACCATATGTATAATAATTATTCTTTCATTATGTACATTTGTGTTCATGTTATTATAGAGCATTCTAGTGTGTCCATATGTCATTTATATTATTTATTTTAGAAGATTTAGTTTGCTGTATGAGAACCATTTTGCTACCACTACCATACTAGTAAATGTAAATGCATGTAGTAAAGTGATTCTTCTTGAACCAAATATTATATTTTATTAAATATCAGTATACACAAATGTGTGAAGTTGGGGCTTTTTCTTCTTTTTTGACACCCAAACACTAGAACAAAGCAATTTATAAAATAAATAAATAGTATTATTTTAAGTGTTTTTTATATAGCGTAGTACCCAAGCCTAGGGCTGGGCTCACGTTGCTCTACATACAATTTAGAAAACATAATCATGAACGTAAACAATTAATTAACATACATTAATTAAATAAAACAAAACAAATGTATATATAAAATTATGTACATGTCAAGCCATGGACGGCACCCAGTAGCATCATTTTTTCGGTCAGACGTGGGAATCAGTCAGAATAGTAGAGTTTAGAAAGATGTGTTTTTAATGCAGTTTTGAGGGATGTGATGATCGGGATATGGCGGATGTGTAATGGAAGAGAATTCCATTGTTTAGGGGCACAGAAAGATCGTTCACCGTATGTTTTTGTGCGAGTCTTGGGGACAGAAAGAATACGCGCGTCTGCGGAGGAGCAAAGCTGTCGAAGGGGTGAACAGACAGACAGACAGACAGACAGACAGTTTTCGGTGAGATATGAAGGACAAGAATTCGAGAAAAGGTTGTGGCAGATAACAGAGAGTTTGTAGTCAATCCGTGCTTGCACAGGGAGCCAATGGAGTGAATAAAGTAGTGGTGTGACGTGATCACGTTTTTTTGTCTTTAGAACTAGCCAAGCAGCTGAGTTTTGAACCTTTTGTAATTTTTCTAAGAAGTGTTTTGGTGAACCTGACAGAAGAGAGGTGCAATAGTCAAGACGAGATAGAACAAGAGCATAGACTAGGGTTTTTGTTGGACTCACTGTGAGGTAGTGGCGATGAAGCTGATTCGACGGATAGCGGTGCTTGCAGAGTGACAAATGTGAGAGTAAGAGATATGATTATCAAGAGACATGTTAGACAGAATATAACCAAGATTCCTAGCGGAGGATGTTAACGGTATGTCCGAGTTACCTACTTGAAATGAAGTGCGGAGAGTCGAGTTAGAGGATGATTTGTGATCGTGAATAAGGAGTGCTTCCGTTTTATCATCGTTAAGCTTCAACTTGCTTAGTTTCATCCATGACTTGATATTCACAGCGGAATCGGCAAGAGAGGGATGGGTGTGCTTGTATAGCTGCGTGTCATCTGCGAATGACTGGCTCTCCACAGCATGCCTCCCGAGCAAGAGGAGCAGTGACCTGGTATACATCATGAACAAAACCGGGCCCAAAACGGACCCCTGTGGCACTCCGTACATCAAGTCAGCAATGTCGGACAGCCATCAACAGCGACCGCCTGCTTCCTATCGAAGAGGTAGGACCTAAACCAAGCCAAAACGGAACCAGAAATTGCAAAGTAATTTTCAAGGGTTTTGTAAAGGGTTCCATGGTCAACAGTATCAAAGGCCGCACCGAGGTCTAGGACTAAGAGGATCAGGATGAAGATATCACCGCTGTCCAATGGTTTTTTTTTAAAGTTCCAAATTCCAGGGATAGAAAAATAAAAGAACTTTGATGTAAATGGTTAAGGTTGTCCACCTATGGAGAATAAATCTGGGATATTTAAGTTCATTAGGATGTACTATGGGATATCTAAGTTCAATAGGATGTGCTCACACTATGGGATATCTAAGTGCATTAGGATGTACTCACACTATGAAATATCTAAGTTCAATGGGATGTACTCACACTCTGGGATATCTAAGTTCAATAGGATGTACTCACACAATGGAATATCTAAGTTCAATGGCATGTACTCACACTCTGGGATATCTAAATGCAATAGGATGTACTCACACAATGGGTGGGATATCTAAGTTCATTGGGATGTACCCACCGTCACACTCTGGGATATCTAAGTTCAATGGGATTTACTCACACTTACTAACAGTAAACAAAATCAGACCAGTAAAAAAACAATGACATCATTGGAGCATGTAAAAAAAAAATAATAATAATTTATAGTATCTTGATCTTCTTCTTCTTCTATATATTAAGGGCCCACGATAAATTTATTGATCATTCTGGCTCCATGCAAGTAGAGGGGATTTGCAATGTTCCTATGCCTGGTGTTGATGAGGATATTTCACTTAGTGATGGTATCATGCACTGGGGGTTGGAAAGCCTGTGGCAATAGACGCAATTGTGTCAAGTGTTGTCGCCTCAACTGTTCCTTTTAGAAGCTTGTTCCAGTCCCTGATTGTCTTTGGCAGGAATGAGCAATTCCTACACTGGCTTCTCGCTGGTATGAGCCGGAACTGTCTGTCATGGTCTCATCGCTGTCAATGGGAGAGAGGGATGAGTTTCTGTTTAATGCTGGAGCAGTGGACCAGCCCATTATTAATCTTGTACATTATGGAAAGACTGAATAGTAATCGTCATTCCTCAAGTGGTGACCAGTCCAGTGTTTCCAGCATGCTGCCAACACTAGAGGTATTCCTGTAGCTGTTCAGGACAAAACACGTGCTGACCTTCGCTGGACCGCCTCCTAACTGTCGATGCTCTTCTGGGTAAATGGGTCCTAGACTGAAGATACATAATCTAAAAGCGGAAAGACAAAGGCTTTATAGGTTCTTTCTTTCACACTAGAGTTGGCGATCTTAAGATTACGCCTTAAGAACCCTAGGGTTCTGTTTGCCTGGTTGCACACATTGTTAATAAGCTCGTCCCAGCGGACCTCTCTTTGAATAGTAACATTCAGGTACCTTACGAGGGAAACTGGCTCAAGTATATGGCCATGCAGTTCGTAATGGTGGTGTAGAGGAGTACAAATTCTAGAGACTGACAGTGTCTGGCACTTGGCAGGATGAAATTCTATGTCCTAGCACATCTCCCACTCAGCTAACAGATTGAGATCCTGTTGTAGCTGGTCCTGGTCAGATCTGTTGATGATTGTCCTATACACTGCCGTGTCATCTGCGAACAGTCTTGCTTGCGATGTCACTTTCTCAGGTAGGTCATTGATGTATGCTAGATACAAACAGGGGCCTAGCAGCCAGCCCTGAAGGACCCCTGACTTAACACCGACAAAGGGGGAGCTTGCACCGGTTGCTGAGGAAGCTAGAGATCCATGTTTTAGTGGTGCCTTGGATGCCATATCTCTGAAGTTTGTGTAAACACAAACTATGATTGACACAGTCAAAAGCCTTTGATAAGTCCATCACCAGCACGTCAGTTTGCTTGCTGTTCTCCAGATTGGTCATTAAGTCTTCTACAAGTTCTAACTTTTGCTTTTACCAGCTTGTAGTATTATTATTATTTAGTATTGAATTCTTTATGATATTGAATGCAACATTCCAGTGAAAAAGATTGTAAGAAACAAATGGTTTGTAAATTATAATATATTGGTTTAATATCTATCAAATAACCTGACCCGGTATACATATAAACAAATAACTACTTTACTGCTTACGAAGCCTGAGCTAAAAATAATGATAGTGTTTTTTTAGAAGATAAGTGAAAAGTTCTCCACAGAATTTTCAATCCTTGAACAACAGATTCATGCAATGTCCGAAGCCCGTGAGGTAACTAGGTTCAATGTAATGACCACAACTCCCTGCCTCATTTCACATCCATCTTGTACCATTACAAAGTCACGTAGGGGAAAAAATGTTTTCCTTTCCTTAATTGTAGGAGTATGATCTGCGTGCGTTGAATCAAGACTGTGTGTTTTGTTACTGTTCTGGACCAGTTCACTTGTCGAGTTCGTCATGGTAAATAGGACAATACAGCAGACTTGACAGCTCAGTTGGGAAAAGCTGGCTGAACTGTTTCAAACACCTGAGAGTCCTGTCACCGATATCATTCATTTCTTTTGCTTTTCTGCATACTGAAAAATAAGTAAATAAAAAAACTAGGCAATTTAGCAATAGCTCAGATCAGACTTTCTATTAAATATAAGCAACTTAAGGAAAATAGTATTGGAATTAAGTAAAAACCAGCTACACCATTTAGAGTTGTGTTAAAATAATGTTGCTTTTTCCATTTTAAATACAAAATTGTTTACGAGCATGTTTGTTGAAAAAAAGCTTAATGTTTCATAAGTAATGAACAAAAAATTGGGACATATTTTAGAATGTGCAATAACACATTTTGATTCTCTTTGATAACCTGTTAGATTATGAAACACTTCCACTTTAATCTCAAAACATTGAATTACTAACAATAACAATCCGTTCCAAATATCTTTTTAAAAATTATTTCTATTTAATTTAGTTTATTTACCTTAAGCAGAACCCAGTCAGCATCTTCAACTGCTCTCTCCATTATTTGATTTATTCGTTCTTTATCAGATTCATCTGCATGGCTTTTAAAACCCTTCAATGAAATAGATAAAAAAAAATGATTTTACATTTTAGGCCGAACAGACTGCAAGAAAATAAAATAAAATAATTTTTTTATTTAAAGTTTTTAATTAAAAATTGCAATCAAATGTAAGTAAAAACACCTTCGACTCAAACCCTTCATTTCAAACTTCAACATAAAAAAAATGTTACAATTTCACTACAAACAAAAATCTATAATTTTTGCATCATGCATCAAATTCTACCGAAATCGTTAAGCAATAATGTCATTTATCCAACCTAAATATTAGAGCACATTATTTCATTTACTCTTATGTCTATCTAAAAGATTGTCATGTCATAAAATAATTAACACATTCCATATTTGAGAAAACTGTCAGTGCCCCATGCCCATTTTCCTGGAGAACTTGTCGAGGCCCTGACTTTATTCCAATCTGGCGTGTCAGGGTCATGACTCAGCTTACAGTGGCGTTCATGATGAATAATTTTGAACGTCATCCGTCCCTCTCCTTCTACCTCAAACAAGTTATGCCGTAGTTTTCGGCTAATGACCAGTGGACCACGCCACTTGTTAGTGCTCACCATCTGGTTTCGACTCACTGTGTGTGTTGAGTCTGCATACTGGACAACGTCACCCACTTTGAAAGGGCGCTTTACTGCTCTAGCGTCGGGGTCATTTTTCTGTCTTTTCACTGCTCTATCAAGAATTATCTTCCTTTTCTTCCAGTTAGAATTGACCTCTGCACACAACTGGACTGATTTACTACCCACATTCTTGGGCTTCGTTGACGGCGCGGTCATCTCAGTACGGGGTAACCCGTTAGTCTGGACAGCAGCCATGCGTGTCCGCTGGCTTTTACCAGGACGCTGTCTTTTGTTGAGGGCAGTGACCATGTTTACTCTCACCCTGGCTGTGACGGCGCGGTCATCTCAGTACGGGGTAACCCGTTAGTCTGGACAGCAGCCATGCGTGTCCGCTGGCTTTTACCAGGACGCTGTCTTTTGTTGAGGGCAGTGACCATGTTTACTCTCACCCTGGCTGGTGCTGGTAACTGGTTATTGTTAACACGTTTTGATGGGCTAGAACAATTCTTATCCTCTTTCGAATTCCCCTTCAATTTAGCCACAATGGGCACATTGTGACAGCCCAAACTCAGACCTTGGCTGACTGAGTAGGAAAAATTATAATGAGCCAAAAAGTCAAAACCGAGGCAACCGTCCTCCATAATGTCTGCCACATATACCGTCCAGGGATACACTTTATCTCCAATCAATAATTTAACGTCACTCACCCCATATAGATTCATTGGTGCTCCAGTAGCTGTCTGCAGCTTCACAGGTGAGAGATGAATCTTACGTCGCTGCCGTCGTGGAATTTCAAAAAATCTTTTCTTTGAAATAACGGTCACAGCCGCACCCGTGTCCATTTGAAATTCCGCCCTAACACCACACACTGTAACAGG